>CM075823.1:16530098-16698790 GCA_037975025.1 Excoecaria agallocha | reverse complement strand
TGTCTATTAAATGCAATTTTCTTCTATATTTATATATAAATGCTGCAGATGAAAGCCTGTGAATTCCTCATGTATTTTGTATAGAAAGGCATGTAAATTAATGTTTTATATTGAAATATTTATAAAAAAACTTGTCTCTGTGATCGTTGATTGAAGGAAGCTTCAAAAGTAAGTCCTGCCCATATCGCATCATTTTTTTCTGCAAAACTACCTAAATGTTATAAAACCCTAATTTTAAAGAAATTTTACTTTTTTTTATATTGTATTTTCCCATTAGCTCCAAAAATTTTTTTAACTAACTTGTTTTTTTTTTTTGAAGAAACAATGTTTTCTTCTAAGTTGTAAATTACTTATAAACCCCTCTATCTATTTTATCTGTCATTTAAAAATAATGTTTTTATTTAAATTGTCATTTTATAAAATTCAAATTAATTATAAAATTCAAATTAATTCATTAATTTTATTTTACGAAACAGATAGTCTAAAATTATAATAAAAAAAATCAATGATGGCGTTTAAAAGAAAGATATTATTGTGTAATGTCTACCATTTTTTTTTATAAAATTTAAATATTATTATATTAATAAATGTGAAAAAATGAAGATGTATTATCAATGGGCCAACATTTTCTTTCACATCCTCGAAAATCTGTCCCGCCTTTTTCGTAATGCTCAACCAGTTAATCACCAATATATTATCAAACAATTATATTTATAGTAATATTCATTCTATAAAATAAAAATGAGAAGACTAAATTTTAATTCAATTCATAAATTAGACTCATATAATTTATAAAATTTTAATTTTACTTGTGAATGATTCATATACTACTCAATCCATATAGCTAGATTTGGATTGGACCAACCTAATGATCAAATGAATTGCATTGACAACCCGTGGATATCTACAAATAAAATGGATCGAATTAATTCATATGATCCATATTTTAAATGATGAAATATATGCTTTTTATCTATCCAATTCAGCCTATTTATAATTCAATTAAATTTATTCATTGTATATCGATTCAATCCAATATATTTATCTAGTCTAAAAAAAGTATTCTTTTATTATCTTCTATTTTATTTTTTAACTTATTATTTAATAAAAATATGTATGAAATTATTTAAAATAATGTATAAAATGTTTTATAATTATGGACATAAATACTTTTTACTGTAGTACCATTTGCATAGCATGTCAGGAATAGGTGCATGAGCTAAGCATGTTGGCTTTTATCTTAATTTTTAGGTGCTTTATTCGTGGTCACTTGTTGTTTTTGTTTTGTGGCATAAATATATTATTAGCTTAAAAGAAAAGGGAGTTTAGAAGAAAAAATATAGAATTGAGACAAATTTGAGCGCAAATGATATATTTTCTTGAAAAAATCAGTGAAAGGATTAGGATTTATTTCCTTTGCTCTAATCCATATTATCATATTCCTTTAAATCTTGTGCACATACAAGTCAATGAAAAGAGCCACATTTTTACATTTCATCGATATGGTTTAGTTTAATGATAATACACTGTATATAATGTATATTATTATCCATATACATTCCATTTTCGTTGGATTAATCATAAATAAAGAATATATATATATATATATAAAGAATTAGCTCAAGTGGAGACAATGGACCCCACTGCCAAGTCCACCATTCCTTGAACCATAAAAAAAAAAAAAAAAACCGCTACCTTTCCATTTCCTAAAGCTAATCAAATCGTAAAAAAACAAAACAGTTTTCTTCTCATCTTCTCTGCATAAAACATGAGCGCCATCCCTCTTCTTTCTTCTCTTATATATTAAACTTCAAATCCTTTATTCCTTCAACATCGAATTCTTTCCCTTTTTCACAACCTTCCATCAACCCATAAACACAATCGAGTTCCACATTATGGGGTTGGTCTCAGAGCCTGTGGTTGCTCTCTGTTTGTGCTATCTTCTGGTGAGCTTAAATTTAGTGGTTAGTGGGTATATACCAACGACTCTTGATGGACCATTTAAGCCAGTTACTATTCCTCTTGACAACACCTTTCGTGGGCATGCTGTGGACTTGCCTGATACAGATCCTCGTTTACAGAGGAAGGTTCATGGTTTTGAGCCTGAACAGATTTCTGTTTCTCTCTCTTCTAGCCATCATTCTGTTTGGATTTCTTGGATTACATGTCTGTTTCTATCCCTTTTTCTTGATTTTCATTTATTGTTTCTCTTTATATGTATTTATATGCAACAGTGATTGTTGATTTTCATTTATTTAGCTTCTGTGTTTTTTTTTTTTTTTTTTTTTGCTTTGGATTAAAAATTGAATCTTGCTTTGGATAAAAAATTGAATCTTTCTTATGTTGGCTTTGTTTTACCAAAAATTATGTCAAATCTTATGAAATTAGCAACTTCACTTTGCCTAATAGTTATGGTCCCACATGCTGTGTGCATTATAATTTGGTATTATTTTTCTTCACAATTTGTAGTCACATTGGTTGAGAGATTAGCTACAACATTAAATCAATGAAGGGTTAGACCGAATTTACAAACTTGATTTCATGTATAGGAGTTACTGTTATTTTTAATTAGTACTTTCCATCAATATTAGATTGACTGAAATGGGCAGATTATATGAGTCAGCTAGAGTTTGATTCGGTTGTTTTTCTAATGTTTTTACCTGTTAATTGATGCTGTTCTGGATTAAATTCGCAGGTGAATATCAAATTGGGGAAAACATAAAACCATTAGATCCTAAAACAGTAGCTAGTGTAGTTCGATATGGAAGGTTAAGATCTCGATTAACTAATCAAGCTCTTGGTTATTCCCTTATATATAATCAGCTCTATCCTTTTGAAGGCCTCAAAAACTACACTTCTGGAATTATACACCATGTTTTTGTTACTGGTATGTTTGCAAAATCATTGCTGCCTGGAATTACAGGCCTCAGTATTCTGCTCAGCACTGATTCCATTGATATGTTTTCTGCAGGATTAGAACCCGACACAAAGTATTATTATCAGTGTGGAGATCCTGACATACTGCATATGAGTGATATATACTATTTCAGGACTATGCCAGCTTCAGGTTCTAAGAGTTACCCGAGCAGAATAGCAATACTTGGAGATTTAGGTCTTACATATAATACAACCTCAACAGTTGATCACATGATCAGTAATCGTCCTAATCTTATTTTATTGGTTGGTGATGTTTCATATGCTAACTTGTATCTAACCAATGGAACTGGAGCGGATTGCTATTCATGTTCATTTCCACAAACTCCAATTCATGAGACTTATCAGCCTCGATGGGACTACTGGGGAAGGTAAATAATGTAGAGCGTTTCGCTTTTGGAAGTAAAAATGATGATGTTTTAGTTGCTTATCGTCCATTTTTAATGTTATTATTAGGTACATGGAGCCTTTAGTATCCAAAGTCCCAATAATAGTGGTAGAAGGGAACCATGAGATAGAACCACAAGCTGAAAACAAGACATTCATTGCTTATAGTTCTCGATTTGCATTCCCATACAAAGAGAGTGGGTCACCATCAACGCTATTCTATTCCTTCAATGCAGGCGGGATACATTTTATAATGCTTGGTGCCTACATTGCCTATAACAAATCAGGTAAATATATCGGTCCTAACCATTTTAGCTCAGGTTTAATAAGTAGAAATGAACTGAGTAGCTTCATTTCTTTTGGTAGATTATCAATATAGTTGGTTAGAAAGAGATCTAGCTAGTGTCGACCGAAAAGTGACTCCATGGCTGGTGGCTACATGGCATCCTCCCTGGTATAGCAGCTACAAGGCACATTACAGAGAAGCAGAATGTATGAGGGTAGCAATGGAGGATTTGCTATATAAATATGGTGTCGATCTAGTCTTCAATGGACATGTAAGTATAATACTGTGCACGGACTAGTACATATTTGTCACCACTTGATGCATCTAAGGGAAGGATGGAAATTGACATCTTTTCTGATGGACAGGTACATGCCTACGAGAGGTCTAACCGAGTGTATAACTACACGTTGGATCCTTGCGGTCCAGTTTATATCACAGTTGGTGATGGTGGAAACCGAGAGAAGATGGCTATTATGCATGCTGATGAACCTGGCAACTGCCCAGACCCATCCACCACACCAGATGAGTTCATGGGCGGTTTTTGTGCATTCAATTTCACATCAGGGCCGGCAGCAGGAAAATTCTGTTGGGACAGGCAGCCTGATTATAGTGCATATAGGGAAAGTAGCTTTGGTCACGGGATTTTAGAGGTGATTCCATAAGTTCTCCTGATCATGTTTCGCTCAGTCATAGGCATAGAACAACTATAATTAGTAGCTAATAACCTGCATCATGCCTAATTTGATTAATCAACCTTGTGGAAGAGTGAAAACTGCTGTGATGTGAAATGTTGCAGGTCAAAAACAAGACTCATGCTTTATGGACTTGGCACCGAAATCAGGACATGTACGATTCTGCTGGAGATCAGATTTACATAGTACGGCAGCCTGAAAGATGCCCTGTTGAACCAAAGGTAATTAAGCTCTGGAAAGTACGCGAATGAAGCAAATTACAGTGACATACATTATTTAACTCTGATCCAATTATTTTATTGAAATACATACCAATTTGATGCAATATGAAAACCAAATAACTCACTGGATTTACATCATCACTGTATCTGATGAACCAAATGTATAGGGTTAGTCCAGTTGGTCTTGTAAGGAAACAAGCTGAGATCAGAACAGAAGAACCAAATAACAGAAATGAAGATTGTGAAGAAATATGAGAAGCTTCAAGTGTTGCAACCAACTCTTGATAAAATTCCAGATTAAATTTGAAGTACATGTAATGTAATACAGTAACAATCTCATTTATTCTTTGATAATTATCGAGCAAATATATATATGAATAAAAGACAAAGTTTGAGCTGTGTAAATCGTCGGGGCATTGCTTTATCACTAATTTTTCTTTTCTTGAACATGACCTTTATTACTAGTTGTGCATGAAAATTGTGAAGAAGGTGATTGAGAGAGCAATTCTGTAACACCTTTATTCCTCCTACACTATACCGGTGTATCGAAGATCGAAATTTTTTTTTTCAACTAATTCCTTACATGTCAAATACTTCCAAAATGTAACACTCTTATCCCTCCTATACTGTACCGGTGTATCGAAAATCGAATTTTTTTTTCCAACTAATTCCTTACATGTCAAATCTTTTTAGTATTTGTTTAATGGATAGCTAACCCTTTGCCGATGACCTATAACTGTTATGCATTTAATAAAATATTTGCAATATAATAACTGTACATAACACTAGCCCCTTGAAACGCAGATAAACCACACAGTCTCTCAGAGGCACAATAATCAATAATATCAACTATATCCATTCACTGTCATCCATTCCATTTCATTCACAACCCAAATACAGCTTACTAAAATAATTTTAGTTTTACATTATATATCCAAAGTAAAATTTGTACATATATATATACATGCCAAAATTTATACAACTAGAGCATCCTAAAAGAAGTTTTTTAAAGTATATTCCTGCTCCTGCTTACCTGCGCGCAGTAAAAACTATATGTTGAGCAATCAACATGCTCAGTGGTGACTAATAATCGATACATTTCCTAACATTATCATTATTATATATATATATATATATATATATATATATATATATATATAATCATTTAGTATCATATTCAAAACATTAATTTACCTTTTATATAAGATTATTCATTTCAATCGTATAATTACAATTTTGCCATTATAAGCTTATTTATGATCTTTAAACTAATAATTGCAGCAATTTACGTTTCTATACATTTAATTTGACATTTATATGCAAAATTATATTTTAGTTCTTGTTGACAATAAAATTCACTTTTCGAACAATTTAACTATTATCTGACTATTTATCCTTATTTAAGAAATTTTCACTTAATTTTCTTACTTTTTACACTTTTGAAAAAATTATCATTTTGTCCCTAAACTTTCTTTTTCTTTCATTTTGGTCCTTTTCACTTTCTTTTCTTACTTTTCATTGTCTTTTCACTTCTTTATCAATTTATTTTCACTATACCCTAGTACAGATCCGGCAGAAAATTTCAGACCGGATACTCGGAACATGAACTCCACGGATCCCACTAAAAAGAGAAATGATTCTCCAGGAACCATTCTTAGAACACTGTACTTTTCACTTTCACTTTAACACTTAAATTATGGAGATTAATGATCCTATCCATATCAAAGTAAGTCGCTATGACTTGCACCGCGGTAAAGGTTGTTCCTATAGCTAGCTAACTATATCTAGAACTAGGTTTTACTGCCAGACTAATTCCAATGGCACATTAATAATTACTTTATTAATTTTTTTTTGTCCGAAAAATTCAACAATTGACTTTTTATTTCTTTTCATTGACTTTAATTTAATTTCATATAAATTCATAGTTTTCAACATTTTTATGCAATTATTAACTAATAATTCAATTATTTTCAATATACATATTAACATTAAAATTTTAATAAAATCCTAATAATTTCAATAAATGCCAATAAAATTTATTTATGCATTATTTATTATCATTTTTCATTAAACTAATCAATTAATTCACTATAATTCACAACTTTCACTATAAACATACACTATACATAATCAAAAAAATTCCCAAATAAATTTCAAATATTCTTTAAAAATTCATAGACATTAATTATCAAGTTTACTATTATTTTAAGCTAACATATATTATTTTTAAGCAATTTTCTTACCATTTTCCCTTACTAATTAATTCGGCCACTACTAATCATCTTCCTAAAAATCTTCTTTCTTTCATTTTAACTTTCCATTCATCTTTTCTCTAGTTTAATTTCAATTACCCTAACATAATTGCATCAATTAACAACTTTAAACATTTTTACCCTAATTACATAATTGAGAAAAATTCATAAACTTAGAAAATATAAAGATTAATTAGTCACTTACAATTTTCTTTTGAATTGGGGAGTCTAAGCTTCCTTTTCCTTATCTTTGTCCTTTGGAACACTCCCTCTTTCTTCACCACCTACATAGGCCGGCCATTAATCCTCAGTTCTCTTTTTTTTTTTCTCAAATGCAAAATCCAAGCTCATAATCCAATTCTACACCTCAAAATCTATGAAAAAACATTAAAGAATCAAATTAAAACACTAAAATTCTCAAGATCCAACTTACCCATTTTTTTTTTACTTGCTTTCTCCACTTTCTTTGCCCAAATCAATCAAGAGAAGCTATTTTAGTGATCTAGAGGGATGAAACTACAACTCCTAAGTTGAGATTTAAGGAGAAATTTGAGTGGTTATGAAGCAAGAAAGAGAGAAGAATGAGAGAGTGAATTCGGCCTAGAGAAGGAGGAAGAAGACACAGCAAATTTTTTGGAGTTTTCTCCAGAAATTAAGCTTTTATATGCCTCCCTAATAGATCCAAAATTGGACCAATTCAATGGGGTTAGCCCATTTTTCTCTCAAGGCCCATTTAGGCCTTTTTAAATATCAATCAATTTTCTCTCTCTTTCAGCCATCAAATCTCTCCAAAAATAATTATATCACTCTTATCACATCAAAAATAGCTAATACGCAAATTTTCGGCTCAATCGAAATCTGTTATCTGTCCGATTCAAACTTATCGGTCTGATTCGATAACTGCCAGTATTACCGAAAAATTTCATTCTCATCACTAAAATATTCTACATAAAATTTCATGTAGCCATGCAAAATCTGGCAATTTTCAGAGTTCGTTTTCTATTTTAATAATTTATGCAAAATCAAGTCACATTTTCTATCAGAAAAATTGATTCGTTACCTTTTTTCGTATTTTTGATATTTGGAGGCCCATTTGACCTCAATTTTATTTTAAATTTCAACCTCGGACTCACCATGACTTGTATTTTTTGATGGTTCAATAAAATATTTTTGACTTTTGAGTGTCATTTCGGATCCGAAAAATACTATTTACCATCGGAAAGTACTGTTTATGGCTGATCCGGTGTTGAGGTCATTACAAATTTTCTTTGAATCTAAACTTTCTTGAGGACTGCTTATATAAGTTTTACATGCAAAACAGTATCTCTTAGCCCAAACAAAAATATTCTAGAAAAGGGCAATCCATAATGATTTCACGAGTGAAAAAGCTCTCTCATGCTTGAAGTTGATATCCAATATTCAATCCATTTATTCTCTTTCTAGAGAGATTAACTTATTCAAAGTTACATGTTAATGGCATTTTTCCCATTAACATATACGTTTTTTTGAGAAGGGAGAAGAGGTAATCACCAATCACCTTTAGTAAGTTCAGATGGTTAAGAGCAGTATGACTATTTTTTAATTCCATCTATTTCTGCACCCAAATATGTATATATATATATATATATATATATATATATATATATATATATATATATATATATATATATATATATATATATATATATATATATATATATATATATATATATTAGTTGGACCAGCATGGAGCTAGGGGTGTGCAGAATCGAACAGAATGGACTTTGATCTGTTTGATTCGGTTATTTCAGTTTTCAGTTTGTTCAGTTTTGAACCGAAAAAAAATCGATTTAATCGGTTCGGTTCTTAAAATTGAAAAATCGAAGAAACCAAACTGACCAAAGTTATATATATATATATATATATATATATATATATATATATATATATATATATATATATATATATATATATATATATATATATATATATATCAATATTGAAGCCTTTGATGAGTAGTGTGAGTTTCTAGTAAAACTTACTCAAATCCCTTAGGTCTTGAGTTCAAGTCCTTTCTCAAATTTTTTATTTTAATTTATATATCATTATAATAAGTAATAAAATATTAATTCAGAAATTAAAGTAATGAAAGGCTAATTTGACTCCTATTATTAAGTCTCTTAACCATGTCCACCATTTGATTTTTCAAATGGATGTATTGTAACGGCACTCCATGTAAGGGTAAATGGGAAAAAAAATTGCACAGTAAAGGCATCCTCCACATCGGTTTGGGGAGAACAATTAATGGAATTTCGAATATCATACGCTGGAATTGCAATAGTAGACACTGAAGCGAAGAACAAAGTAATCAAATTTGGAATATGATTTAAGCCGTATTTGCAATAGAAACTCTCAAACAGAAGGCGTGATGGTTCAATGAATTATCATTAAATGAGGAGATTGAGCATAATGAAATGAAAAGTTAAAAAGATTAAAAAGATGCGGCAGATTACGAGTAAGAAGCCATTTGTTTGGAGCAATTTCTAGATAGATGTTGTTGGGTTAAACATTCATACATTACACGTGCGTATTTCTAGTTTAAAATTTTATATCTCATTAACAAGAATGACCATATTTAAATTAATTTGAATAATTAAGGGCCTCTAATAATTCCACTTATTTATTTGTACATCACTCGGACTAAAATACTCTCTTAGTTTAGTGTTGACATTAATGTAATGGTAATCATATTCATAAGGGTAATGTAAGAAAATAAATATATTTTTTTTATTTTGTAAAATGACACTTAAATTAACAAAAACAATTTTAATCTTAAGCATTCATTTTGCATGTTGATTACATTTGCAAATTACTAGAAAAAGTTTGATCGATGCAGAATTTTTTATTTTGTTTATTTATATTAATTTAACTTAAATTAATATTAAACATAATAGCGAGTAACAGAAAATTTTGTTGCTAATTACAGATTTTAGCAATGAATTTGCAAGGATTTGAACTTTGCAGTGTTAAAATAAAGGGTAAACCCACCTCCAGCCCCTCTAACTTGTACAAGAAATTAATTTTAACACTTAATTAATAAATATGTCCTCTTATTTACTCAAATCTCTTCATCACAAACGGATTTGAGTAAATCAGATTTGAGCACGACTCCAGGAATCATACCACCAAAAATTAATTAATCATAATCGTAAAATGGAAATGAATGTGTAATATATTAAGTACAATTTCTTAATTATAATTATATATAATGCATAAGTATTTTATTATAACTATGTAATATTTGAATTTTAATTAATTATGTATAATATTTAAAATTTTCATTAGAATTTTCAATTGTTGTATAATGAATTTTCAACTAGATTAATTCAAATACTAATATTCAATAATTTATTATTTAAATTTTATTATAATATTATTTTTAAAAGTCCAAAACCGAAAGGAACGACCGAAATATTATTTGGTCGGTTCAATTTGATTTCTTCTAACAAGTTTTGTTGGTTTAATTTTCTTTGATGGCAATTTGATTTGTCTAGTTTGGTCAGTTTTCCAACTAATGTTCATTCCTAGATTTTATTATAAATTTGGTTCAATTTCAATTTGTTGAATAAAATAATAGTTTTATTTCAGAACCTATAAAATTTCCAAATTACCATAGTTTTTTCTAAGCTTACATTTAGATTCAATGTGTGTTAAAATAAATATGTCAGGTCAAATATAATGTAAAAAAGAAAAGGTTAAGAGACTTAATAATAGGAAAAAACATTATAGACAAAAGACCTGAGGTTGGTTTTTTCGGTTTACAAGAAATAATAGTAAGAATTTCTGAAATTTTGAACCTGTGCTGCAAAATCAGAATCCGGTTTATCGGAGAATAAAGTAATGAAAGGCTATTTCAAATATGTATATTTTTTTAATTTTTTTATTGGAGATTTTTTAATGTATTTTTTATAATATTATTCTAGTAGTATATTTTTTTAATATAATTTTGATTAGTATTTATTATAGACATAATATAATAAATTTATGTATATTATTTTAATTCTAGTTATTTTAAATGAATTTATTTTGTTGAATTTAAATTAATTTAATTTATGAATCTATATAAATTAAAAATTTAATAAAAAATAAGCCATATTGATCCAGAACCGATTGAACTGAACCGAATCGATCAAAATTAATTCGATTTTCGTTTTGATTTTTTTAATTTATGAAATTTGGTTTTCGGTCTATTTGATTCGGTTCAAAACCGAACCAAATCGATTATTTGCACAGCCCTACATGGAGCAAATAATTAACAATTGGGCTATTTCTCCTTGAACTTGATAGTAGGCCATGAAGCCCAACCCACCAGGGAGCTACTCTAATTGGGCAATTTCCAACCCAGTATTACAAATGAATTTCATTAAAATAAAATTATTTTTTAAACAGGACAACGAAATTATGAATAAAAATTCAATGATATGGAAACATTGTTCTCATTGTGTTTTTTTTTCCTGAAATAAGAAACGGTGTTGCTTTTTGTTTTGAATTAAGAAACAGTGTTCCTTTAAGATCACTCTTTTTGGAGTACTTTTTAGCTTTTATTATTTATAACGTCATTTTAAATTAAAAAATAATTTTAAAAGCAAAATAATTCTAAGCAAATTTTTAGCGAAATAGTGTCTTGTCCTGTAAAAATAGGGATTAAGATAATTTTTTACCATCAAATTTTTCTCTATAATTTTTATAATTAAATTTATTAAAATAAAATCATTTTTATTTTTAAAATAAAATATACGTGATAAAATTTTGTTGGTTTTTAAAATTTTAAAAGGAAAAAATTAGTTGAAGGGTTTTTTTAACGGAGTTGAAAGGTTGAATAATAAATAAATATATAAATAAAGTTAACCAGTAAAAAAATACAAAAAAGTCAATTGTCCAATGGTGGCATGTGAAAACTATACAATGCATGCAGCCACGCTAATCTCTTGTTGCTAATAGCTATGCTCAGGTCAGCAGTCCACACCCTAACGACCCGGGAACTTTTTGTGGTAGGTTCAGACAGCAAAAGCAAGGGGAAAGAGTTAATGACATCCTTGCTTTTTGCCCCACAACACAACCAGGCAAATGGGTTTTGCCTCTATGTTTCTATTTCCTCTATTTTTCTCACTTCTTTGGAGCTCACCCATTGTTCATGCCGGTTTTCCTACTACCTTTCAAGGATCCTTCAACCCTGTCACTGCCCCTCTTGACAATAATACCTCCCATTTTAATGCTACTGACTTGCCGGACAATTACCCTCAATTTCAGAAGAATGGTGAAGCTTTTCAGCCTGAACAAATTTCACTTTCTCTCTCTTCAAATTATAATTCGCTCTGGATCTCTTGGATCACAGGTTTCTTAACTTTACTTATTGTTGTTAATTTTCTTTTGCTTTATCTTGGGTATTCCATTTCTTTTCTGTCAAAATTTACCATTAGTGGATAATGTTGTTCACAAGTTTTTGGAAAGTAGAAACTTTTTTACAGCCTTTGCAAGAAAGTTTTTTTTTTCTTTTTCCTTGAAAAGTTTGTTTTAGAACCCGAGTATGATCATTGCTTTAGAAAAACCACTGAGTTTTATACTGTTTAAAGAAATGACCTTTCGCTTTTAGATGTATGCAGTTAGCAATGAGATAAGGATAAGTGGAAAATGAATTGTTTTACATCATTGGAATACCATGAAGTTTTTTCATGTATCACAAGTACCATATTTGGGAAATTTCAATGAACTTAACTAGAGAAGCTCAGGAAAAAATAATGGTAAAACATATGATTTGCTTTACGAATTTGGAGTTTCTAGATTATTTTTTCTGGATTATTTTTACTTCATTTATAAACTGATGAGAATGTTGCTTGACTTGAAATACAGGGGATTTCCAAATTGGAAATGATGTAACACCATTAGATCCTGAAATAGTTTCTAGTGTAGTTCAGTATGGAATATCGGGGTCATCAAGATTTTATCAAGCACTAGGTTATTCACTTGTATATAATCAGCTATATCCATTTGAAGGTATTCAAAACTACACTTCTGGCGTTATACATCGTGTTCGTCTCACAGGTATTATTATGATTCTGTTCAAGAAATTTGTTTCCTCTGCTTTGCTTGTAAGATTTATGGTATCATCCTTTTCTGTAACATGAATTTAGATCATGGCATATATAGATAAGTTAGATTTAGGCCAACAATCTGAAAGAACTTGTTGGACTTTTCACTTGGAATCACATCACCTATCATGTCTTTCTGCAGGACTGGAACCTGGTACCCTATATCAATATCAATGTGGAGATCCTTCTATACTACTAATGAGTGACATCTTTTATTTTAGAACAATGCCAGTCTCCAATCCTACAGAATATCCCAGCAGAATAGCAGTGGTGGGAGACTGAGGGCTTACCTACAGAACGAATACAACATTCCCTCACTTGCTCAGTAACCATCCTGATCTTCTTGTTTTAGTTGGAGGTGTAAGTTACGCTGACATGTATCTCACCAATAGAACTGGGTTTGACTTTTACCCTGGCTTGTTTCCACAAACTCCCAACTGTGAAACATATCAGCCGCATTTGGACTATTGGGGAAGGTCAAATATTACTGACTCGAACTTGTTTTACAATATCCATCTTACCAAGTCCGCAAATTTGTTGAAATGTTTTATATTAACATCTGCAGCTGCTTCAGTTGCTTTAGCTAGAAAGGTAGAAAGATAGGTGAAGCTCAAATTTTCAGATGGAAATTGCAAGTTATGCATGACAACGAAATTGTCATTAGATCTTTATATAATGTTCCTGGTAATAGATTAGGGGTTCAAAATCCATGTTTCAAATTGCTGTTTAATGCTTTAACAGGAAGGTACAAACGGAATGACTTTAGGCCAGGACTTATAGGATACCAAAAAAAGAAAAGAAAAAGAAAAAGACTGAAGTTGAATCAGTTCTATAGGGTTAGATAAATGGCAAGAAAACAAGAGATTTGTTGGAAACAACCTCCATCAGGACTGTAGTAATCTTATCTTTCACTTTGCAGTTTGATAAATTAAATTGCTGTCAATGCTTATAGTGTTGGAGACAGCAGAAACAAAAATCACATTAGTCTCATTTGTGCTCTCACAGTTTGTTAAAATTAAGTTCTGCTAAGAGTTCCTAGTGGTTTTGTAGCTTAGAGAATCATTCATTTGTTAGCAGGTACATGCAGCCTCTGCTGGCTAATGTTCCGACAGTGGTGGTAGGGGGGAAGCATGAAATTGAACAACAGGCTGAAGATCAGATATTTGCTGCTTATAGTTCCCGATTTGCATTTCTATCTGAAGAAAGTGGCTCATCATCTACATTGTACTACTCTTTCAATGCAGGGGGTGTGCATTTTGTGACGCTCAATGCTTACATTTCCTATGACAAATCATGTAAACTTACCAAGTATCTACCCAGTCTTCTTTTCCTTTTTAAACAGTCTTTTCAGCTGGTCATAGTTCCTCTGATTTCTATCGCAGCTGATCAGTATGCATGGTTGGAAGGGGACTGCTATAATGTTGATAGGATGGTGACTCCTTGGTTGGTGGCCGCTTGGTATCCTTCTTGGTATGGCACCTTCAAGGACCATTATAGAGAAGCAGAATGTATGAGAGTGGAAATGGAGGAACTGCTGTATGAATATGGTGTTGACATGGTCTTTAATGCACATGTACATGCATACGAGCGGTCAAATCGAGTATACAACTACTCTTTGGATCCATGTGGTCCGGTTTATATCACAATAGGTGATGGTGGAAGTTGGGAGGGAATTGCAATTAGCCTTGCCAATGATCCCGGTGATTGTCCAGAGCCATACACTACACCAGATGAAGATATTGGTGGCTTCTGCGCATTCAATTTTACATCAGGCCCTGCTGCTGGTGTGTTTTGCTGGGAGCGGCAACCCGAGTACAGCGCATACAGAGAAAGCAGCTATGGTCATGGGATACTAGAGTTCTATCTCTATCCCTTAAGCATACACACAGGCACAACATCTAGATATGGTTACCTTATCATTGTTAATTCAATTTATTATCTTTCCCAAATTTATCAGTTCTTTTTTCCCATATAACAGGTGAAAAATGAGACTCATGCTTTGTGGAGTTGGCACTGCAATGAGGACTTCTATGAAAATGCCCGGGATATCATTTACATAGTAAGGGAACCCGAAAGGTGCTTGGTTAACAAAAGGTAATTAAGCACATACTTTGTTAGTTATAGGTTGTTGAAGTTATGATTAGCCAATAGGCGCCTTCTATGTTTTCCTTGTGTATTAGCAGTCTATACTTAGTACTGGTGCCCTCTAATTTAGGTTCAATTTATCAGCTCAATTAATAGATTCTTGCCAAAATTAGTACATGACCATATGCTAATTGGTTTGTCTTTTCTTTCTTTTTTCTTATTTTGAATCAAATTTTGTTGACAAGCTTTTCATACTGTTTTATTTGTCAAAACAGAATTTGAAAAAAAAAATTGAACAATTGAATTGAATTTGTGGAACTACAAAAACTGGATTACAATAGATGGGCAGCTATCACAATTAAGTCTCTAAGCTGCCCAATTTGAGATTTGCTAAAAATAGCTTCCAAATTAAAGAAAGCAGAAATAGAAGATCAAATGCTACAGAGGGACACCAGATTATGGCAACAATATGGATCCCATATCTAACAAAACTGTATGGTCCTTTTTCCTTCAAATGAAGGGCAATGCAACTCTAGCTTAAAACACTGACATTTGTCAGAGAGTTAACAAGATAACAAGGAAGAGGGACACAGGCACCAAGATTTTTGCAGCTACATGTCCTGAAGAAGCTGCATAGTTGTCTTCAGGTAGAGTTGGAGTCGTTCCGGGATTCAATCCAGCAGTGCCATCACCAGAGGCTGGTGTATTGGTTGACGGCATTTTTGGTGAATTCGTGCCTGTGCTATTTGTCGATGTTGGTGTTCCAGCAGTCCTGCAAATTTCATATGATTCAAGAGTCATAAGCAATTGTTCTTGAATCAAATCTAAATAAATAAAAAAATAAAAAAACAAAAGTAATATAGTTTAATGGGATGTTCAAGATTACATTATGTAGGCAAAGAGTTTTAATCCAGCCTAATCCAGAAAAATTTAACCTCATGGACACAGATAATCTTACATCTGTCAGAAGAAATGGACACATTTTCCAATGTGACCACAACAAAATTTGTTTCTGAGAACTAATTAACCTGAGGTTCAATGGTACTACTTTATATTGATACATGCAAAAAGCACAAATCAGTAAACAAGAAGATAAAATTTCAACTTTAAATTCAAATTACGAATCAGAATCTTGTTACTGTAAATGCTTTCCCAAGTCTAAATGTTACGTTATATCCCAATACTTCAATATGATGAGTTCCTCATAAAATTTAAAGATTTTGATCAAAGTAACCCATGTGAAAAGCAGCAAGCAATGGTCCTAAAAGTATTAGATTCTTTGAAGTGCTATCTAAAAGCATCTTGGAATATTTTCAATAATCTCATCCCCCACTTTCCCCCGGAACAAGTCCTTGTAACACAGTATCTTCTTTGCTCTTTGCATTTCATGGAGTCAAAAACAGCCCCTGCTAGTATACAGATAATTGTCATGCAGAATAAGTTGATTTTTAAACCACACAAGATTTAATCCCCTTCTCTCCCACGCTTGCAAAGAACAGTTTCGATCCAAACCCTCTGTTCTGGTTCAACCACTGAACAAATTCTTTTTGAAAATGCCAAGTATGACAAGCACCAAAAAATCACCAATACGCATCTTTATCTACCGTTGTGGTCCATCATACAGATTTAATCACCATCTTTATCTACAGTTGCAACTTGACTACAGCTTAGCCCCATAAATTATGACCACCAGACAGCAAATCGGGGTTCTCCAAACCATCTCCATACTCTAGCACCAGCCTTAGAGATATTTAGCCTTAACATATAGCACTTTTCTAGCACAAAATTCTCTGATCTTGAATCATAGTCCATGCAACAGGTTATGTAGATTCCTTATAAAGTGGGCTCAGAATTTGGCATTCCCTTGAAACATTATATCACCTAACTGAAATCTAATCTTTGTCAAGGTTTGAAATCCTTCAGTTTCCAAATATACCTCTAAAATGTCCTTCATATCAATCCATAGGGCAAGCCAATCCATTGTCTCTGTCCCTTTAAATGTGAAAGCAAAATCAGGCTACAGCATGGACTAGTTGCAAACCCCTTTACCCATAATAACTTTTCTTTTTTTTGAAAAAAAATTCCGAAGAGGACAGAGCAAATAACAATGATTAACACTATCCTAAAACTTCCAAAAAGGGAAATGGGAATGTCTGGTTCTAGCGGTAATATGTACGCACTTATTTCAAAATAATGGTCCATAAAAATCTCTTGAATGTTTGGCCGTTAATGATGATTTCAAACCAAGACATTCAAATCTTGCATAAAACACAAGAATAAGTCGCCATTACAGCAAATTCTCAATTTATGATTATTTATTATATACAACCTAAACTTGTTTGCAAGTGGGCTAAAAGTGGAACTTTTGTGTGACAGTAACATGAACATAAGGAACTCTAACCCACACTCTCCTCGCTGCATAGGCAATGCAGCATAAATAATTATAAACCTGACGACAAAATTTTGCATCAGCTGATACCCACAATCAGAAGAGGCCTCTGTTTACCGACTCTCATCTCTAGGATCTTTGTCCGTTGGATGATCTTTGAACTCGAGGGCAATGCAACGGTCTAAACTCAAGCAATATAGAAAATAGTACAACATAGTGAGGAACCCAAGGTTTTGAAAAGTGAAAACACATACTGATATGACAAATAAATGGAAACAAGTGCCATTAACACTGAGCCGTTGGATGCTCAACCTTCTGACATGCAAAATGACACGTGTGATGCATCCAAATATAGAATACACAAACTTTGGTACAGAGAGAATATGGAAGGAGATTTGGAGAGTCAATCACCCAATTATTACGCTAATTAAGAATAAACAAACATGCAAATACCCATTACTTGAAGATGAAGAAACTATTTTATTCTAAGCACAATCTTAAAAGGATAATAAAACCCTCTAAAGAAAGTAGTACTACAGTTGTGCAACAGAAAACAAGAAGTGCTTGATCAAGAATCAAGTTCAAGAATTCAAGAACATACCTTGAAGAAGATGGATACACACAAGATCCATAACCTATAACACAAAAACAAAAGTTAAAAATGAGCAAAACCAACTAAAAAACAAAATACGCACAAACAAAAAAGGATTAAAGTATTGATCTTGAAGCTCAAAAGTTAAGAAAATGAAGAAAAATTACAAACTTGGGTCAGTTTTTGTAATAGTGGCAGTGCCAGAGAAATCACAGGAGCCAGGGGCCATGCCCTTGCGCTGAAAGTAGCTGTTAAAGGCATAAGAAGCATGAGCTTGCATGGTGTTGGGGAGGAAACATAGACCACTAGAGAGTAATGGAGAGCAATCAGCCCCAGCACCACATGCATAGTCTAGAGCAGTTTGTAATGCTTGGTAACTTGCATCACCTCTTGCCACACACCAGTTCGCAGCTGAAACAGGTTTCAGAATGATATTGCCAAGGAAGATGGTGACGATGATAAAGGAGGTAGAGAGTGTGGCCATGGTGGTGAGGAAAGTATATGTGTTATAGCCTTATGGGGGCCTGAGTTGGTGGGTTAGTGATGCATTGAGTTGGTAAAGCAAGAGAGAGAGATAGAAGGAAGCAAAGCTCTTTTATTCTTTCTTTTAATTCTTTTGGCCATTTCTTTTTCTTTTTGTTGGCTATGGAGATTTATACGTATAAACTTTGATTTGAAAATGTTTGATGGAAAAAGAAAATAGGAATTTACGTTGCTGCCCCTTTAAAATTGTTATGGAGATTTTTTTTTCTAATTTTAAATTGTTATGTTCTTATAAATAAATGCAAATATTGAAATATATATCGACATAAGCTCCAACCTTTTGTAAATAATCTAATTATTTCTTGATTTTGATGAGGAAAAAAAAGTCTTAAACTATTTAGTGTGCTAATCCATAAAACTGTCTTAGATTCCAGCTCACAATAAATGAAAAAATTTCACATTAATATAAATTATTTAGCCAACAAAGTAACCAAAACCTGTCCAGTATTGTCTTTTCTCTAGTAATCACAGAAAAAAGGTTTAAGTATGACTTAATTCTTTCATATTAATTGCTATTAAATCGCAACACAAATTTTAGTAAAATTGAAGAAAAAACGTACATAAAAATTGAAAATTAGATTATATGAGTGTTATTCAGCTCATTGCAATTGAAATGGACAGCGAAAAAGTTAAATCTTTTCTTAAAAATATACAAATATGCAACATAGTACAAATGAGATTTGGAGAAAAAATAAACAACTGCCATAGGCTCATTACGTGGTTCCGATGACGGGCCCATTTTCATCGATTTTGGCAGCTGTTCTATGCAGCATGCTGCATGTTTGTTTTGCAGCGTCAGGAGTAAAGCTTGTCAACAGTATACTCGCTCTTTTTTTAATGTACCCTGAGGATAAGGGGATGCCTATACTCGCTCTTTGTCGAATGTACCCTGAGGATATGGGGATGCCTATTCATATCGTCGAATGTACCCTGAGGATAAGGGGATGCCTATTCATATCTGTAAAATACTAACTCTTTAGATCCGCACAATTCATTTGCATACATGACCGGATGCACCAGCTGAACCATATTTTATGAGAGTATGGTACAAGGCAGTTCATACACTATTCACCTCATCACAAGAGATTACACAGAGCAGACTCAGACCACTATGTGAAGCCAGCACTCAATAGAGCCCTGTAGTTAGCCCGGGGTCTATCACGCTTTACATCTAACAGTTCTTCATTATCACTAGAAAACAATGTCAAAATGGATGGCTATATATCAGATACTTTCAAACCAAACAAGAATGTGAATGATATAGCCAAGTGCATACCTTAACTGAGCATCACAGAGAACTATTGCAACAGTGGAGCTTGCTAACAAGAAAAAAGAGGGGAAATGGATTTTCTCATCTTCGATATCAAAATGCACATAGTGGCCATTACATGTCAAAAAATTGGGTATCAAATATATGATAATTCTTGTTGTACACTCACCTTCTCCAAATTGAATGCCTCCCGGGTTGTAAATTGACCCTTCGCTAACTTAAAAGAAGAATCACACGTATCAAAAGAATAAAAGAGTATCAAGATATTAGACTTTCTCATAGAATAATATGTAGGCCTCACAGCGAAGAACCTCTTCCAATGAAACCTCATGTACGTAAGCATCACTAGCATGATACCATACAGCACTCCCATTTTCATTCTCTACCTCGCCTTTGCTCTTATCACTTCCTCTCACATATGTGACATAGTGCCCTCCTCTCATTGTTCCCAGATGCTCCACAACCCCTAGCAGACGATACACGTACCCTTCTCTGTCTGGACACCTGTATATGCCCAAAAGTGTTATAATTAATTATAAAATCCACCTAATATATAACACACAAAAATATCACTCGTAAAAAATTGCGAATCAGAAAATATCACTTCTCTAACCAGTTTTAGTCAACCACCAGTTCAACAACAAAATTACACTCAAGTAGATCTCCATTGACTAGGAAACTGAACACAAATAACGGAGCACAGAATGAAAGAGTTTACAGATAGATAGAAGGCAAGGAATGCATGCTGATATTTTGTTCCCTTCACTTGAAATTTTTTAGGTAAATTCATCTCAAATCAATGCATTTGAAATTAATTAGCATGACCTCCATGTTCAAAGCCCTTTAATGCTTTTTAGACTCGCTGCATAATTACACATAATTAAGGTGCCTCAATTTTTTTCCTTTTCTATTCCCCTAATGCATATAGATTCTGGATGCGCCTATTCTTTTTTGAAATTCCTATTCGTCAAGCAACAGGTGGTGAAGAAAGAAAAAGGAAAAGTAAAACCACCAAATCTAGACAAACGTCTGGCTGTGTTTTTCTCAGCTGATAAATTGGCACCATTCAGGGAAACAATATTGCGAAATCCATCTAGTTCCATAGATATAAGTGACACGAGAACTTAAAATGTGAAACCATCAAGCAAAAATATTTACCCACAGGAAGAGGACATTACATAATTACGACATGGAATCACTGAACAAGTCTTGTTAGACTAATTATAAGGAAGTGCCACAGAATATAAGTTGGCTATTGCCTATTTGGGAGGGATACCCTCTTAAACTTATATATCCAAAATTTGGAACAAAAGCCTAGGGAAAAAGTGGAAGCCCCCACTCCCCATGGCCTACCTATCTGCCATTAAAATCAAAGATCCTTGACCTCTTTAAAACCATTATTAGTACAGGAACCATGACAAATAAATGATACCACTAGAAGCACATAATTCTAGCAAAAATTGAAATTTAATACTTTGTAGGCCCCGTAAATTCCAACAAGAAATACTTTCTAATCAGGCTTGCCAAATCCAAGTAAGAAACTAGATGCACAAACAACAATACGGAGACTAGGTCACAAGTTCCACTCTAAACTGTTTCTCCACATTTAAGAGTAAGATGCCAGAGATTAAATGGGTGATCATTCAGAGCTTAATATTGTGGAAAAAAAGACTAAAAAATGTGTAAGGCCATAATAGATACTGTTGGAGATCAGAAGAATCTCAAGATTCTTGCCTTGATTTATGGGCCAAAAATTTTTATTGTTATTTTCCTAATTGTTGTGAATTTGTCCATATCTATCATTAGGATCTACTCCCCTAAGTTTTTAGGATTTAATTTCTCACCTCTTCTCCCTTCTTTCTTGTATTTAAACCCATCATTGCACAGAAACATTACTTACAAAATCATCAAATTGTTCAGAAACCCTTTTTTTTTTCCATGAATAACTAAACAAACACTAAATCAAACCAAAGTTTTTGAATCTCATATTCCATGGTAATAAGTTTTAGCAAAGTTTTTGACAAGGTGGGGCAATAATAGTAACAATAATAATAGCAGCAAATGAATTTCCTAAAACTAACATTTGTTTTTCTTTATTTTTATTTCCTTTAGAAGCGAATGAAGAGGGAACTTTGAAGAATTCTTATAGCAATGGAGTAGATTTGAAGAATATGTATGGCAACAATATAACGTTAAAATACAAGAAAGACAACTCTCCAAAGAATGAATTATTCAGTTTTGAGACCCAAGATTTTTAGTAAATGTTTCTTTCAGTTGCTTTACCTGGACATCCGATAAACCAACATAAAGAGAATAAATTTATATGCAACAGAAAAAACAACCCTCAAACTTAACAGTCGATTTCTCAGTCAAAAAAGCACCCAGAAAGCAGGAAAAGTAACTCAAACTTTGAACTGAGCACCAGAACTACAGAAAGGTTTCGTGAAATTATGGTACAATAAGTGTTGTAAGTGCATCAAAGAAATAACACTGAAGCATCTGAAAAAAAACTTAAAAAACAAATTAAAAAAAAAACAACTATGAGCAGTTTCCGCTGCCACTAAAGCTTTCCAAATTTAGAAAGCATGATTTTCAGAAAACAAACTTCAAAACATTTAAAATAAAAGTTACAAGATATTTTAATGCAATGGGGCTATTATGGTATTAAATAAGTCATAGTAAACTCTAAGCAAGTGTCAGTAAGTACCTGGCATCCATAAAAGGCCTAAGATCGAGTATAGCTCCAAAATTTACATGGCCATTCAATTTGCTTAAACGACCACGAGCATCTTGGCTGAACCTTTTTAAATGAATAGTCAAAATAGGTGGTGCTTTATCAACAAGAACTATCTTAGTTGCATCCCTTTTCACTTTCACTTTTCTAGAAGTTCTGTCTTCATCTTTGTGTTCATCACCGTCTGCTTCACAATTTCCAGAGCACTGGGAATCACTCAGCTGATCTTTAGCGGTTGCATAACCAGTGCTGCTTGGTTCATCAACAGTAGAAGAACTAAGAGCAGGATAACTGAAGCTTTCTTGACTCAATGATTTGTACTGAGCAGAAGAATTGAATGGCTCCACAAAATCAGCAGACATCTCACCCTTCTTTTCTTCGGTTCGAGAAACAATTAGCTTCTGCTTATCTGTTTGACCACCTTCAGTTTGTTCACAATTTTGATTAGAGCAATCAATGTTCCCATTATCTAAAACCAAGCTTTCACCTGCAGAAATGACAAAAGCATCTGTATTAATAGAACATAAGATGTCTTTGTCTATACTTGGTGGATGAATTTGAACTTGAGTCTCACCTCCATTTACCATGGTTTTTAATCCGCTTTTCGTTTGCTTCTTCTTGGCTTCCAATCTTTTGCATTGTAGGGTTTTTGAACAGTTTTCACATTCCCAAGCATTATCATTAGAAAGAACTTCTGGCTTTATGAAATGAGCCAAACAACTCTGGACAGATACCAGAGAATCACTATTGTCAACTTCATCTGGATCAGACTCACTGCTGTTTGCTGCTGCAAAACCAGTTCCGACAGCTTCCTTGCCTAAGAAGGGCCCTACAACGGGTCCAGAAGAAATTTCAGGTTCATTGAATAAATCACCAAAGCCGTCAAAGTCTGCTTCATCTTGTCTGGATCCAGCAGCAGACGAGGAGGCCTCAGCTTCTCCTTTCACTATTGCCCCATCAGTAGAACTCTCTTCTTTGTATGGAAGCAACAGAACTTCAGAGCTATTAACCTGTAATGGAACCTCCTCTTCCCAAGGATTCACAGAAGAAGAATCAAGTTTTAGATTTGGCTCAGGATCAACAGAGCATAACTGACTACACTCCATTGAGCCATTGTTCAGAATCATATTTCCAGAATGCTGATAACTCGAAGCATCATTATTTTGTGAACTAACATCCTGATCATCTGATACAGTTTCTGTTCCAATATAATCCATCCAGAAATTGTCAAATGAAGTGTCTGTTTGCTCCACTGCAGCAGCTGCAACTTGCTCCTTCTCAATATTGGGAACAACCACGATATTCTGTGAGGCCAAACCACTTTTATCAGCTGCAGTATCAGACCCTGGTCCTGCAGTATCACCTGAAGATGCCATCATATTTTTCGCATCAGGTATGGTAGACTGAGCTTGTGATGGAGAACCACAGCTATTAGAAATACTTCGCGCTGGAACTAAATCAACATCTTTGTTGGCTACTTCTCGAACCCTTCCTGCTCTCGTTGGTGGCAGCTTTGTTTTCTTTTGTCTGGCAAGTTGGGCCTTTTTGGTTGGAGGCTTCTTGGTTGGAACTGAGAGGGATAGATCTAAAAATGGCTCATAAACAGTTGAAGAGTGACCGCATTCGATACAAGAAACAGTACTAGAAATGCGACCACCAAATACAGCATCCACAAATGTAGGACCTCGTTTCAAAGAAATTCCATTTTCACTAGAAGTATTTATTTGTTTTCTCATAACCAATTCTTCGGAAGACAAACCATCAAGTAAACAACGCAATAATTCATGACTGTCTTGCTGCTGGTATCCCCGAAACTGAGGAGCCTTGGAACATATGCACCCAAAAAAGGATCTTGGATTGATCACATTCTTTAAACCAGTCTCTGGCTTCGTTTCATGAAAGAGCTTTTTCAAAGCAATTGTAAGCGAACCATTAGATGCATCATGATTCAAGAAGTAATCCCGCAATTTATCCATTGCTAAAAGATTTTGCATAACTGAATTAAAGAAGCAAGTATTCCCAAGATTAACCAAGCCTCTCACTGAGTAACCGCCTCTTCCCTCCAAGCTACTCAACATTGAGCCTTCTGCTTTGATTTCACTTGCAACACTTCCACTTCCAAACCAAACTTCCTCCACATCCACTGATGGCCTCTCTGACAATCGTGTCTTCATCAATTTTACAGCATCAGATAGCACATCTTTCTTTTCACCATCATCTTCAGTTGTCTCAACTGGAATCAGTGTATTACATTGGAAGCACCAACGGAGGTGAGGGTTTTCCCATTGGATTACCAAGGGGTGACGGGTTTGTCTAGCATGCCGAACTGCATGGCTTTGAGGTGTTGTTGGTAAACCAACCCCTCCACAAGCAAAATGCCCACATTCTAAACAAACCCAAATGGCTTTTGATTCGGATTTTGAATCAACTGATCCTTTCCTCTTACCATGTTTACCCTTTCCCTTTGCCGCTCTCTTATCAGCCACACCTTCCCGGCAATCCTCACACTTCAAAGGGTCAGAAGAGCCAAGTTTCTTGGTCAAATTATTTAGATTAAAACCCTTCTCAATATGGGCGCATAATTTTCTCTCCTTGACCACTGCAACTCCATCAACAATGGCATCAACACTAGGATTGTTTTGTTGGGGTGCAATTTTAGGAGAATGGGCTGTAGCCCTCTTGTCCTTCTGCACTGCACGGCTCTTTTTCTTAACCCTCTTCCCCATCAATCCCTAGAAGACAATAAAACCCACTGAACAACACCAAACCAGAAAGGACAATGCTAGCAAAATCCACAAACAACCAAAATATACAGCGATCAGAAACATGAATAAACATGTAGCAGAAGGCAAGGAAAATTGAATGCAATCCGATCAATTAATACCACAAGAACTACATAGCTAAAACCAAACACTAGAGCCAGCAGCCAAATTCAAAAAGGAAGCATCCATCTAAAAGTAGCACTCCACATATGAACATAGAGCAGCTTATATAAATTGGGATTGTTGATATGACCCAGGTACTGATTAGGTTTAGGAAGTGCAAACAGTTGCTTCAAATCAATCTAAGGAATGAAACAAGATTAAATTTCAAGCATAATGAACAATTCCTGACGCAAAAATTATTAATTATAATGAACAAAAGCTTTTACCTTCAAATCTGGAGGAAGAAAAGGACCAGATTTTGGTGGGAGAAAAAATCAACAGGCACGATTACATGGGTCGAAAAAGAAAAAGGAAAAGATGGAAGCTTTGAAGATTAGGATCGAAGAAGCAAAGTTAGATAAGAGAGAGCAAGAAAAGAAAGAAAAACCCAAAAAAAAAACAAGAGGAGTGTGAAGATTTTAAAGGGTTTTGAGCAAATGGCGCACCCTCCACTCCTCTCTGCATACTACAGCACTGGAACAGGATGGGCCGGAGCACAGGCCAAAAACGGCGGTAACCGGTAAAATTGGATAGGGTTTTATCAAATTTTTTGGGGCTAAAAGTTAGAAATTTCTCCATATCCGCACCGTTTCGATGGGCAGGCTTCTATTCCTTTTACCTTACCGGCCAAACTGATAGGATCGACAATTTTAAGTAAGATCATTAATTCTATGTCATTTTTAGAAGGAGTCACTTCAAAATTCGGGCAAAGCAATGTCAAAAACAAATGGAGCCCTTAAAACTTAGATTCAATATAAAATTTTGTATGAATTTAAATTGTTTAATACATGACTATCTGTATCGCAATTTATAATTGTACTTTCTTTCTGTTTTTTTATTAATTATTTTTGTTATTTTTATTAAAATTAAGAAATAATAAATAAATTTAAATTTAGTATTAAATTAAGTGATTAAAATTAAATTATCAAATCTGATTGGTTCTGATTTTATTGAAAAAGAAAAATAAATTGAAAAAATAAATTAAATTATATTAAAAATTTAAAAGTAACAGATAAATAGAATTTAAATTTTACTCAAAAATGATAGATAAAAAAACGGAGGGAGTATAAAATGAAAATTTAATCAGATTTTTATTAAATAATTCAAATCTACATGTAAGTTTTACAGTCAATAATTTCATACAACTTTTAAAGACAAAATTGTACGAGAAGCAAATAATCTCTTTACTTTCTAGTTGGTATTTAATATTCTTTGAAAAATTAAACTGGACTAATTTGAAAAAACATGATATGAACATATAGCAAATTTCCATTTATTATGGTCACCAGCACCGGATCGCCACCAGCCACCACTACCTATAATGATCCAAAATTTCACTTTTTGTAAACAGTATTTTCGAACGATAAATAGTGATATTCGAAGTAAATAGTACCATCAGAAACTCATAAAAATATATTTTAACTATTAAAAATTATAAATTAAGACAAGTTTTGTAGTATAGTTTGAGATGAAGTTTAGATCAAATAGACATTCAAAATGGACAGTGAAAAATATACTCGAACTGTATTAGGATTTGATCGAACTTTGATCAGTTTGAAATATTTCATGGATCTCATAAATTGTTCTGATTATATGGAAGCACTAGACATAATTTCAAGTAATATTTGAAAGTAAAAAATATATTTTCAGACAATTTTGAATTTTAAATTTTGGATCGATGAATTTTACCTCTAAACTTGAAAATAAGGTTAGGTGCCTCTGAAAATTTATTTGAACCCATGAATTCACTTGAAATATTACGAAAGATTATTTGACAATGAAAAATTGATTTTTCAATGATATCAAAAAATAAATTTTTGGATCGGTGAAAATTTACAGGATCAAAAAATGATATCAGATTGATCCGAAAATATTCGTGTAGTCTAATAAATACTTTTCCATCATATATATATGTGTGTGTGTGTGTGTGTGAGAGAGAGAGAGAGAGAGAGAGAGAGAAATTGAGCAAAGGAAGCAATAGAAAAATAATTAGATCAAATATTGGTTAATCAGGTAAAATTGGGCCTAGATCCAATTAGTTGGATCTGATTTGATCCAATTAAAATAAGTATAAAAAAGCTGAAAGACCAGAAATTTTCAGCAAACTCTTTTAATTTCTTTACTCTTCTAGCCGTTCCACGTATATTCACCTTTTTTCTTCATTTCTTCCATTTCCTTCAACCTAATTACACCAAATTCTACCAAATTTCATGCCCCAAATAATACTAAGATTCTAAATTCACCTCTAGTCATCTCAAGAACTTAATTCAAGCAGTGAAATTGTGAAAGAAAAAGGTTTGGAGCAAAAATTCAAGTAAGTTAATTTAGTGAAATTTTGATGAGTTTAATAGATTTTTAGATAGATTTTGAGGTGGAGATTAATATTTTAAGTATAATTTGAATTATAAATGAAGAAAATTGAGGAAAAATCCATGGAGAAATTTAGCCAAGGTAGGAATTCAAGTCAAATCAAAGGGAAAATGAAAAAAAATGTGAAAATGAAGAGAAAACAAGGAGAGAGCTTGAAAAATATGTATGCGGATATCTAAACTAATTTATTTCATTTGATTAAAGTTATGTAAGTTAGGATTTTTGTGTGCAAGTTGAGTTACAACTAAATTGGTGATACATAAATGAAATTAGGTATTAAATAATTTGATTGATGAAATAAAATGCAAGAAAGTATGATTGAAAGCATGAAAATTGAATTGGAACCTATTATGTCATTTAGGATTCTTGTATGTAACGTGTTTTAATTCAAATAAATGGTAAATAAATGAAATTAAGTGAGAAATAATAAGATTTTGTGAAATTAAATGCATGAAAACAAAACTAAAAATGGAAGGTTAGTATTGAAACCTATTATTTAAGTATAGAAAGTTAGGTATATGCAAGGAATTAAATTGATCAAAGGTTAGAATTATGTATCTTAACTTGAATTATTAATTATGGAAAGAAAATGAATAAGAATGTAGGAAAACCTAATATGGCCAAATTGATGAATCTTTAAAATGGCAAGTTTATGATGAAATAAATGTAGAATATGATGAGTTAAGGATAAATATACATGAATTACGTCCTAAAAACACAAATAGGAGAGGCCATGATAGCTATCACAAGAAATAGAATAAGTAGGTAAAAGTATACATAAGGTCGAATGGTATATTAAGCGTATACAAGTGCATACCAAGTGTATGCTTAGAAAATTTAGATAGAATGATCAAATAAATGTGTGGAATATATGGTCCAAGATGAAATTGATAGGTAATTTTACGAAAATTAATCATTATGTACAAAATATATCACAAACGAAATGTAAATGAGTGAGAATAAGTAATGGCCGAATAAAGAATAAAAGAGAAACTAATAGTATTTTAATAAAATCTTAGTAAAGATATATGAATTAGAAACTTGAAACAAGATTAGAAATTAATTAAGATGAAAATATGATAAATGGTAATTAAATATTGAATGGCCGAATGAGAATGATGAGTGAAACCATAATTATTTGATGTAAATGACAAATATGAACTTGAAATATGTAAATGAACATAACATGATGATGTGGAAAAAAAATGAGCATGATGAAATTATTATACGGATCGAATTATGGACATGCATGATGAATATGGATAATTGACGTGTAATGACAAATGAAAGTATGAGAAAAATAATTGTACATAAAAATAATAAATTAGTGTGATAAAATAATATGTATGAGAATATACATGATGGTTACGTGGTATATGATGGCTTTTGATGTGAATGTGTTAGGTAATGGAAAGCAATGAATTGATGAATATAATTTATGTGATAAGAAATTTATTTGTGATATGATATGGAAATGTAAGAAAATATGGGAATGATACATATTATATGGACATTGTGAAAATAGTTTTATCCTTAATATTTAATAGCGAAACCAGAGGTATAAGATATAATTGGCTAGCCGTAGGGATAGTTACTGTAACACCCTTATCACTCCGACTTAATTGAAAGTGCACAAACCGGTAACCATTTTTTTTCTTCTTTGTTTTTTCACACTTAAAGCACTAACCTCTGATCGATGACCTGAAACTGTCTAAAGTTACTATTTATTTAACAAAAATTCGGCAATATGACGGCTAGAAAACTGCCTAGCCCACCTGAAAAACAGACAATACACACAGCCTCTCAAAGGCACAACACTTCTATAGCATCAAATCATTCATTCACCTTTCCTTCACACCATAAATCACACATATATGTCCTTGCAACTTTCTCAAAACAATTATACAAAACACATTTATGATCAATTATTACATACCCATAAAATAATCTTATTAACATCTGTGCTGTTTATACAAAAACATCTATAATATACATGCCAACATCCAAAATTTCATAAAGCACTAATTCTCTTTTCCAATTCATCGTGCATCATCGCTCCACTTCTTCTATACCTGCACGTAGAAAGAAACCTACGCGCTAAGCACAAATATGCCCAGTGGTGACTAACAATCCTAATACTTTCTCTTATAAGGTTATTTTTTTATTATAATTTGACCAAATAAATTAAATTCTAAACATGAACACAGTTGAATATATTTAAAGCAATTTCAAACGAAAACAGTTGTTTTTCATATTGTTTACTATTTTTCTTCTTTATTTCGTAACTTTTAACCAATTTCCCATTTAGTCCTTAACATCTCACTAAATCCCAAAACTGTCCTTTTTACCCCAATATTTACGATTTTGCCATTATAGCCATTTATTTTCATTTTCATTACATAATTTCTTTCTTTATTCATTATTTATGCTTTATTATACTATTTTCGGGCAAAATTACATTTTTGTCCCTCATTTTTCGTTTATTTCCAATTTCGCCCCTTTTTATTACCATATTTACCAAATTGCCATTATATTCATTTCTTTTTCACTTTAACTCACCTTATTACTTATAATTCATATATTTCTTCTTATTTTTACTCATGTCATGTAAAATTATATTTTTGTCCTTACATCACAAAAATTCCATATTTGACACTGTAGGGATACTAAATTACCATTTTACCCTTAGTATACCTTTATTATTTATTTTTACATATAAATTTTCCATTTTGGCAAAATTATCATTTTGCCCCTGAACTTTCATTTCCTTTCATTTAGGCCTTTTTCCACGTTAAACTTCATTTTTATCATTCTTTTCATTTCTTTTAACTTATCATCACTTCATGCCCCTAGTACAGTACCGACAGAAATTTTCAGACTAGTTACTCGGGACGTGGATCCTATGGGCCCACATACAGACTGAAAAATAATCTCAAAGACCATTTTTCCACAGAACAGACATCAAAATCAGACATATGCTATGGTGATCAGCGATCCTACCACAGCAAAGCAAGTCGTCATGACTTGCACCGCAGTACAGATGTCCCTATGGCTAGCCAATTATATCATGAGCTAGGCTTTTACTGCCAGACTATTTCTAAGGGCACCAAAACATTAACTTAAGCCATTATTTTCTTTTCTTTTTATACTTTTCATTTCTCTTTTTCTTACTTTTCTTTGACAATTTACTTTTTCAAACTCTTTTACACAAATTGTGAATTATTTCACCATAATTCACCTTTTTCACTTATTTCGACTCAAAATTTCACATTTCTTCATTACTTTCAATACCTTTCATTTTGCTTGAATTTTTATTTGAAATTTTTATACACTTTGCAATTTTCTACGTCATAATTCTTTATAATACATCATTTTCTCACTAAATTACATCATAATTTATACTAAACTCATATTATCATTATATACATGATTGAAAGTTTATCTCTAAAATATTCATTTAATTTCAATAAATTTCATAAAAATTTGTAAGCATATTATTTCATTTCTACCATCATTTTAAAACATATTTTCATCAAAATTTACAAAATAAACCTTAGTTTTCTTAGGGAGGTCATTCGGCCAACATGAGGTTTATACCATATACTCTCTTAACACTTCCTTTAAGCATTCAAACAACTTATTTCAAGTCCCATAACATTCATCTACCATTACTTTAAGTTAAACATCATTTATATCATATTTTCATTAAGTTACATAAAGGTTTAATGACTAAAATCAAAGGAAATATTAAGATTCATTAGCCATTAACCTTCCTTCCTTGCTCTAGGATGCCTAAGCTTCCTTTTCCTTGCCTTTAGCCTAGGAAGCTTGCAAATCACTTTGATTCCCTAAGAGAACCGAAACTTTAACCCATTAGAACTCTAGTTTTCCAACCTCAAATACTGAAAATAACATCATAAATGAAATCTAAGCACCTAAAAACATAAGTAGGCACCTTAGAAAGAAATTAAACTCATTGGTTTCACTTACCTCAAATGAAACCCTAAACTCTCTCTCTTAATTTTCTTTGATTTTCTTCCTTCTTTTGAAGAGAGGAGGCCACAAAATTCAACTAGGGAGGCAGAAATTACTATTTGATGGCTTGATTTAGGGTGAAATGGAGAGAGAGAAGAAGAAAACAACTTAACAACAATGGTGGAGAAATTCGGCCAAAGAGAGGAGATAAGGAGGAAGCTGATTTTGCTACCTTGTTCTAGAAATTTCACACTATTTATAGGCCTTCTTAATGGATAAATTGGGCTTGGGTTGGCATTTGGGCTTAATTAAATAATTAAGGCCCATTAACTACTTAATTCAAGCCCAATTTGATTTCTCCTCTTTTCTCACTCCAAATTACTTCAAATTTGATTTCAAAATTCTTATCACGTCAAAAATAGGTAGTACACAAAATTTTGGCTCAATCGGAGTCCGTTACTGGTCCGATTCGACAATTATCGACATCACCGAAAAATTTATTTTTTACACCAAAATATTCTATATAAAATTTCATTAAGAACCCCAAAATCTGGCAATTTTTAGAATCCATTTACTATTTTTAAATATTTATACAAAATCAAGTCACCTTCTCTATCAGGAAAATTGACTCGCTACCTTTTTCATATTTTTGACTTTCAGAGGCCTATTTGACCTCAGTTTCACTTCAAATTTTAACCTTGGACTCACCATGACCAATACTTTCCGATGGTCAAATAAAATATTTTTCACTTCGGGTCCGATTTACGGTCCGGGTGCACTATTCACCATCGAAATTTACTGTTCACGGCCAGACCGGTGTTGAGGCCATTACAAATCTCCCCTACTAAAAGAAATTTCGTCCTCGAAATTTACCTGTACTGAAGAGATGGGGATACTGATGTTTCATAGCTGCTTCGGTTTCCCACGTAGCTTCTTCTACGTTATGATGGTGCCATAAAACCTTTACTAGGGGAATCTGCTTGTTCCTGAGTTGACGGACTTCTCTTGCTACTATTTTGACGGGTTCCTCTTCATAGGTCATATCATCAGCCATTTGAATCTCTTCTGGTGTAATCACGTGACTAGGATCCGACCTGTATCTACGGAGCATGGATACGTGGAACACATCATGTATCTTTTGTAAGTCCGAAGGTAGCTTCAATCGATAAGCTATAGGACCGACTCGTTGAAGTATCTCATAAGCGCCAATAAATCTAGGACTTAACTTGCCATTCTTTTCAAACCTCAGAATTTTCTTCCATGGAGATACCTTTAAGAAAACTTGATCCCCAACCTGAAACTCTATATCTTTTCTTTTCAAATCCGCATAAGATTTCTGACGATCCGCAACTTCTTTAAATTTACCTTTAATGACCCGAACTTTCTCTTCAGAATCACAGATCAAATCAGAACCCACTAACTTCCCTTCACTCAATTCTGTCCAACAGAGAGGAGTTTTGCACTTCCTACCATACAGTGCTTCAAAAGGAGCCATCTTCAAGCTGGATTGATAAGTATTATTATATGCAAATTCTGCCAGAGGTAAATGTTTTTTCCAACTGGATCCAAACTCTAGAATACAACATCTAAGCATATCCTCCAAAACCTGGATCACTATCTCGGACTGGCCATCTGTCTGAGGGTGGAAGGCTATACTAAAGTGAAGCCTTGTACCCAAAGCATCTTGAAAATTGTGCCAAAAACGAGAAGTAAAGCTTGGATCCCTGTCAGAAACAATGGAAGATGGCACTCCATGCAATCTTACAATCTCATTAATATACAGTTCCGCCAGTTTTGATAAAGGATAGTCCATCCGTACTGGCAAAAAGTGAGCAGACTTAGTGAGTCGATCTATAATCACCCAGATGGCATCATGCTTCTTCTGAGTCAGTGGCAAGCCTGTCACAAAATCCATGGTTACTCGGTCCGATTTCCACTCTAGTACTAACAAAGGATGCAACAACCCTGAAGGAACTTGATGTTCAGCTTTTACTTGCTGACAGATCAGACATTTACTTACAAACTCTGTTACATCTCGCTTCATACCTGGCCACCAATAGAAAGCTTTCAAATCTTGATACATTTTATTGCCTCCAGGATGCATAGGATAGCTGCTGCAATGAGCTTCAGTTAAAATACCTTTCTTCAACTCTTCCTGGCTTGGGACACAAAGCCTTTGTTTAAAATAAAGACTCCCATCATCACTTAAAGAATAATTCTCTACATTGCCCTTCTGAAGTCTATTCTTAATAATAATCAACCGATCATTTTTTTCTAAGCAGTCTTAACTTGATGCACAAAGTCAGGCTTTACTTGCAATTCAGCTACCAGGGCTCCATCTGAAGCTAAACTTAAATGGACATTCATAGCTCGGAGAGCTGCAAACAAAACAATCAATTACTAACACAAAACAATTACTTATACTAATTACTTAAGGGTATTCACATCACCTGACATAAATTTCCTGCTAAGTGCATCGGCTACTACATTAGCTTTTCCTGGATGGTAGTCAATATAGCAATGATAATCTTTAATTAACTCCAGCCAACGTCTCTGTCTAAGGTTGAGCTCCTTCTGGGTAAGTAGGTATTTTAGACTCTTATGATCTGAGTAGATATAGCATCTCTCGCCATATAAATAATGTCTCCAAATTTTCAGCGTAAGAACAATGGCTGCTAACTCCAGATCATGGGTAGGGTAGTTCTTCTCATGTGTTTTCAACTGTCGGGAGGCATATGCAATCACCTTGCCTTCCTGCATCAAAACACAACCCAATCCATTCCTGGATGCATCGCTATAGACCACAAAATCCTTACCCGATTCAGGTTGAGTAAGAATTGGAGCTTCAGTCAACATACTTTTAAGTCTTTCAAAACATTCTTGACAAGCATCAATCCACACAAATTTAACATTCTTCTGTAGTAACCGGGTTAAAGGTGTAGCAATAGTAGAAAAACCTTTAATGAATCTCCTATAGTACCCGGCTAAATCCAGAAAACTCCTCATTTCAGTAACATTATTGGGTGGTTTCCATTGGGTAATCGCATCAATCTTCGAAGGATCCACTTTAATACCTTCTGCCGAGATCACATGACCCAGAAAAGATACCTCATTTAACCAGAAGTCACATTTACTGAATTTAGCGTATAACTGTTTTTCCCTTAGGACTTGCAGAACAATCTTCAGATGCTTATCATGTTCTTTCGGCGTCTTGGAGTAGACCAGAATGTCATCAATAAAAACTACTACAAACTGGTCCAAATAGGGATGAAAAATCCTATTCATCAAGTCCATAAAGGCAGCTGGAGTATTCGTAAGCCTAAAAGGCATAACCAGAAATTCATAGTGGCCGTATCTAGTGCGAAAAGCAGTCTTCGACACATCTGCTTCTTTTACTCCCATCTGGTAATAGCCTGATCTCAGGTCAATCTTTGAGAAAACACCTGCTCCCTTAAGCTGATCAAACAAATCTTCGATGCGAGGGAGAGGATACTTGTTCTTAATGGTAACTTTATTCAGTTGCCTATAATCAATACATAACCTGAGCGTGCCATCTTTCTTCTTCACGAACAAAACTGGCGCTCCCCAGGGAGAAACACTAGGTCTGATGAATCCCTTATCTAACAGTTCTTGTAATTGAATCTTCAATTCTTTTAATTCTGTAGGTGCCATTCTGTAGGGAGCGATAGAAATAGGTACAGTATCTGGAGCAACATCAATAGAAAACTCTACCTCTCTGTCAGGGGGTAGGCCTGGCAGCTCATCAGGAAAAACATTCTGAAATTCTCTGACAGTAGGTACTTCTGATATCTTCGAACTGACTTTCTTGGCCTCTATTGCAAAACATATATATGCCATACAACCTTTTTCTAATTAACTTCCTAGCAGCAGTAGCAGATATTACATTAGACAGATAATCAGTTCTCACACCCACCACTGTAACTTCTTGGTCATCACTGAGCTTTAAGGTAACTCTCTTCTTTCTGCAATCTACAGTAGCTTGATGGGCGAATAGCCAATCCATCCCCAAAATCACGTCAAACTCGTGGAAAGGCAAAGCGATCAGGTTTGCCAGAAAGATATGTCCCTGGGTACTAATAGGACACTGTCTGAACACTTTATCTACCACTACACTATGCCCCAGAGGATTGCTCACCAAAACATTCTAGTCCAAGCATTCCTCTTCCATCCCTCTATCCCGAGCTAAAGCAGTGTTAATATAAGAATGCGTGGAACCCGGATCAATCAATGCATGCACCGAATCAGATAGCAAGAGGAACGTACCGACTATCACATCTGGGGCATCTTCCTCTTCCCGGGCTCTGACAGCATAAGTCTGACCTGATGCTCTCCTCTGACCCTGCGATGTCTGTTCCACAGGTCTGGAGGCTGAAGTGTGAGGGGCGGCTCCCCTACCACGACCTCTAGGTGCTGAAGACCCTGTACCTGATACTGGGGAAGTGACTGAGGCAGTCTACATGATAGGACAGTCTCTGATACTGTGATCTCTGGATCCACATCTGAAACAAGCTCCAGTCAGAAGTCTGCACTCTCCGGGGTGAATCTTACCACAGTGCTCACAAGCCACTGCGGAACTGCTGTCTCTACCCCGAGGTGCACTAGCAGCTGGAGCTCTGCCTCGCGATGCACCTTCCTGACCACGGCCTGCTGCTGCTGGTGATTGTCCCTGAGATGCCTGAGACCCTTTCATCTTCTTCCCTTTACCACTAAACTGCCCCTGTTTCGTCTTTTGCTGGAATCGGGACTGTCTCTCAGCCTGCTCTGCTTGTGTAGTTTCTAATTTAATGGCTGCTTCAATAATGGCTCGTAAAGTGGGATACTTCTGAGCTCCAATAATCTGTCTAAGCTCGGTATGCAGGCCTCTCTCAAATCTGAAACACAATTTCTCCTCTGTAGCCTGTCCTTCATCCAGGTAGGCACTTAAAAGCTCGAATTCTCGGTCATATTCTACCACTATCTTGTTTCCCTGTTTTAATCTCCAGAAAGCTTCTTGCATAGTAGCTTTATACTTGGACCCAATATATTTCATCTCAAACTGGTCCACAAAGAACTCCCAACTCAACTGTTCTACAGGAGTATGTCTTCTGATTGAATCCCACCATACAAATGCAGGACCCTGAAGCAATGCCACAATACCTTCAAATTTTTCTTCCAGTGAGCTGTGAGTTATCTCAAATAACCTCTTTATCTTATAAAGCCATTCTTCAGCCACGGAAGGTGTCAAAGGTTCCCTTCCAGCAAAGTCTTCTGCCCCCAATTTCTTTAATTGTTCCAGAATAGGTCTCCGCCTAGGCGGGGCTGACTGAACCTGTACCACTGTCGGCTGAGGCTGCGCCGGAACTGGAGCTGCCTGCAGTCGCTGCTGAATATATTCAGCCATCAAATCTAGGAAATCTGGCTGAGGGAAAGGAGGCAGTGCTAAAGGAAGAGCATTCTGTTGTGGGGCCTCTTGACGCCCAACATTACTTGATGCCTCACTCCTGCTGTCAGCTGACTGTCGTCCTTGGTCAGTAGACATCTTTTCACTATAAAACAAAAGGAGCAAATGCACATTAGTTCCAAAATACTCACTTTCCAAAACAATAAATGGCATGTATATACAGATATAGCAATCTTTACCCACTCCAATCTTAGAACCGCCTAAACCGGCTCTGATACCACTAAAATTGTAACACCCTTATCACTCCGACTTAATTGAACAGTGCACAAACCGGTAACCATTTTTTTTCTTCTTTGTTTTTTCACACTTAAAGCACTAACCTCTGATCGATGACCTGAAACTGTCTAAAGTTACTATTTATTTAACAAAAATTCAGCAATATGACGGCTAGAAAACTGCCTAGCCCACCTGAAAAACAGACAATACACACAGCCTCTCAGAGGCACAACACTTCTATAGCATCAAATCATTCATTCACCTTTCCTTCACACCATAAATCACATATATATGTCCTTGCAACTTTCTCAAAACAATTATACAAAACACATTTATGATCAATTATTACATACCCATAAAATAATCTTATTAACATCTGTGCTGTTTATACAAAAACATCTATAATATACATGACAACATCCAAAATTTCATAAAGCACTAATTCTCTTTTCCAATTCATCGTGCATCATCGCTCCACTTCTTCTATACCTGCACGTAGAAAGAAACCTACGCACTGAGCACAAATATGCGCAGTGGTGACCAACAATCCTAATACTTTCTCTTATAAGGTTATTTCTCTATTATAATTTGACCAAATAAATTAAATTCTAAACATGAACACAGTTGAATATATTTAAAGCAATTTCAAGCGAAAACAGTTGTTTTTCATATTGTTTACTATTTTTCTTCTTTATTTCGTAACTTTTAACCAATTTTCCATTTAGTCCTTAACATCTCACTAAATCCCAAAAATGTCCTTTTTACCTCAATATTTACGATTTTGCCATTATAGCCATTTATTTTCATTTTCATTACATAATTTCTTTCTTTATTCATTATTTATGCTTTATTATACTATTTTCGGGTAAAATTACATTTTTGTCCCTCATTTTTCGATCATTTCCAATTTCGCCCCTTTTTATTACCATATTTACCAAATTATCATTATATTCATTTCTTTTTCACTTTAACTCACCTTATTACTTATAATTCATATATTTCTTCTTATTTTTACTCGTGTTATGTAAAATTATATTTTTATCCTTACATCACAAAAATTCCATATTTGACAATGTGGGGATACTAAATTACCATTTTACCCTTAGTATACCTTTATTATTTATTTTTACATATAAATTTTCCATTTTGGCAAAATTACCATTTTGCCCCAGAACTTTCATTTCCTTTCATTTAGGCCTTTTTCCACGTTAAACTTCATTTTTATCATTCTTTTCATTTCTTTTAACTTATCATCACTTTCATGCCCCTAGTACAGTACCGACAGAAATTCTCAGACTGGATACTCGGGACGTGGACCCTATGGGCCCACATACAGACTGAAAAATGATCTCAAAGACCATTTTTTCACAGAACAGACATCAGAATCAGACATATGCTATGGTGATCAGCGATCCTACCACAGCAAAGCAAGTCGTCATGACTTGCACCGCGGTACAGATGTCCCTATGGCTAGCCAATTATATCCTGAGCTAGGCTTTTACTGCCAGACTATTTCTAAGGGCACCAAAACATTAACTTAAGCCATTATTTTCTTTTCTTTTTATACTTTTCATTTCTCTTTTTCTTACTTTTCTTTGACAATTTACTTTTTCAAACTCTTTTACACAAATTGTGAATTATTTCACCATAATTCACCTTTTTCACTTATTTCGACTCAAAATTTCACATTTCTTCAATACTTTCAATACCTTTCATTTTGCTTGAATTTTTATTTGAACTTTTTATACACTTTGATATTTTCTATGTCATAATTCTTTATAATACATCATTTTCTCACTAAATTACATCATAATTTATACTAAACTCATATTATCATTATATACATAATTGAAAGTTTATCTCTAAAATATTCATTTAATTTCAATAAATTTCATAAAAATTTGTAAGCATATTATTTCATTTCTACTATCATTTTAAAGCATATTTTCATCAGAATTCACAAAATAAACCTTAATTTTCTTAGGGAGTTCATTCGGCCAACATGAGGTTTATACCATATACTCTCTTAACACTTCCTTTAAGCATTCAAACAACTTATTTCAAGTCCCATAACATTCATCTACCATTACTTTAAGTTAAACATCATTTATATCATATTTTCATTAAGTTACATAAAGGTTTAATGACTAAAATCAAAGGAAATATTAAGATTCATTAGCCATTAACCTTCCTTCCTTGCTCTAGGATGCCTAAGCTTCCTTTTCCTTGCCTTTAGCCTAGGAAGCTTGCAAATCACTTTGATTCCCTAAGAGAACCGAAACTTTAACCCATTAGAACTCTAGTTTTCCAACCTCAAATACTAAAAATAACATCATAAATGAAATCTAAGCACCTAAAAACATAAGTAGGCACCTTAGAAAGAAATTAAAGTCATTGGTTTCACTTACCTCAAATGAAACCCTAAACTCTCTCTCTTAATTTTCTTTGATTTTCTTCCTTCTTTTGAAGAGAGGAGGTCACAAAATTCAACTAGGGAGGCAGAAATTACTATTTGATGGCTTGATTTAGGGTGAAATGGAGAGAGAGAAGAAGAAAACAACTTAACAACAATGATGGAGAAATTCGGCCAAAGAGAGGAGATAAGGAGGAAGCTGATTTTGCTACCTTGTTCTAGAAATTTCACACTATTTATAGGCCTTCTTAATGGATAAATTGGGCTTGGGTTGGCATTTGGGCTTAATTAAATAATTAAGGCCCATTAACTACTTAATTCAAGCCCAATTTGATTTCTCCTCTTTTCTCACTCCAAATCACTTCAAATTTGATTTCAAAATTCTTATCACGTCAAAAATAGGTAGTACACAAAATTTTGGCTCAATCGGAGTCCGTTACTGGTCCGATTCGACAATTATCGACATCACCGAAAAATTTATTTTTTTACACCAAAATATTCTATATAAAATTTCATTAAGAACCCCAAAATCTGGCAATTTTTAGAATCCATTTACTATTTTTAAATATTTATACAAAATCAAGTCACCTTCTCTATCAGGAAAATTGACTCGCTACCTTTTTCATATTTTTGACTTTCAGAGGCCTATTTGACCTCGGTTTCACTTCAAATTTTAACCTCGGACTCACCATGACCAATACTTTCCGATGGTCAAATAAAATATTTTTCACTTTCGGGTCTAATTTACGGCCTGGGTGCACTATTCACCATAGAAATTTACTGTTCACGGTCAGACCGGTATTGAGGCCATTACAGTTACCGTGGTTGTCAGTCATAGTGACTTGCATGAGTGGACCAAAGTTTGATCTACACCGTAAATATAAGAAAATATGAGAAAAAGTAAGAAAAAAAAAAGAAGAAGTGGTATGATGCTAGTTAAGGCGTTAGCACTCCTTGTGGTCACCTTAATTTATTATGAATTTATAGGATTCGTGTCCCGCGTATCTTTAATGGTTTTTGCTAAAAACTAATTGGGGCAAAACAAGAACTTAATTGGCAGTATGTGATGGAAAGTACATAAATACATGATCAATTAGCGATTAATGAGAAAGTATGTAAATGAATAAGGCTAAATATATAAAAAATAGTGAAAAGTGGTAATTATATAAATAAAAGATAAAAAGAGACCAAACATGTAAGTTAATAGTAAATAGTGAATAAACATGTAAATGAATAATTGTGAATGATATACATGTAGAAAAAGGATAAAAGCAGATGAAAATGCAAATACGTAGATAAATAGTGGTAAATATGTAATTAAATAAGAAAAAGAAGACTAAAAAATATATAAGTGAAAAAGAATACTATATGTGTAAATAAAGAATAAATATAATGAAAATATGGTTAAGTGATTAATAAGGATAATTATGTAATTAATCGAGAAAATAGGGGTGTAAACGTATATTAATGCTAAAAATATAATTAAGAGGGGTAAGATGGTAAAAGGATGAGAATGTATAAAAATAGAACCAACAATGTCCAAACAATAATTTGCCACTATGTGAAGAAATTGTAAGGATTAAAATGAAAATAGAAGGGGTGAAAATATAGTAAATAGTAAACAAAAGGCAAAAACGTAAAATTTGATATTAATTGATGAAAAATGTGATAAAATAAAAATTAAAAATCAAATGAAATTTTTACCTAAATAGTGGTAATTAAATAAGTAATAAAAGGGGTTAAATGGTAAGTTTGAGGTTAAAACGTAAATTTGAATTATTAAGGTTGAAAATGAAAGTAAATTAAAAGTTATGAATTAAAGAGAAATTTTGGCATACAGGGATAATTAAAAGTATAGAAATGTAAGTAAAAAAGGATTATAAGGGAAAGTTTTTTATAAATAATATTTTTTGAAAATATATTATAAAAAGGAGGCGTATCAGATTTTATTTAGAAAATATGGGTTTTTTTGTCAAAAATGTAACCGTTGACTACGTGATTGGGTGAGTGTGTCTGCAACCCTGGTGGACCCCACACATGTGAAGACGCAGCATGTGGCTTACGTGATCAGAGAAAGTTGCGCTAGAACTGCCACGTGTCGACTCTTGGTTGAAGATGCAAGAGGTAGCTGCGTCATCAGAGCCACTCTCTCCTGTGTGACACATGTCACGCTCTGGATGAAGACGCAGCCCCTGACTGTGTGGTCAGTCTGTCTCCTTCACTTACCTTTGTTTCATTTTGGCTTTTATTCTTCTTCTTCCATTTCTTCTGGCTAATTACTCATTTTCATGTGGAAATTAGATGTTAATGCTTAGTTATAAATAAATAACTTCAGAGTGTAAAATTATTGTTCGCTATATACATACCCCCATCTTTATATGATTGGAGTCTTTTAGATAGAGATAATAACTAATACTCTCCAGGGTGGTGTGCTGTAGAATAACTTTATTTGCTATTGTGTTCGGAAAAATTATGTTTTAATACATTTTTGATAAAAATAAAAAAATGAAAATAATTTTTATAAAGAAAAAGAAAAGATTAAGATTATATCAAAATATAAAGGGAATGTATTTATATATTTTTTTATGTTAATTAATGAAATAACAATTTAAGTAATATTTTTTAGAATATTGCAGGACCCTTAAAAAGGAGCACAATGGGAGTATCTCATAAGCCTTCTAAGTAATTTTTCGAACTTGCGAATATGCATTTACTATAATAAATAATTATTCCATTTTCAAAGTACAATTAATCTTTAAAATTTTTTAATCAATTTATCCATTAATTTTCTTTTTTAGAAGGATGAATTAGTAAAAACTAAAACAATTAATAAATTTAATGATCAAAATGAACACTTATTTATAAGTTAATGAAGCACTTTGTAAACAAAAATATAATTCTTAATATGTAAATTAAGAGTAATTAAAATGAAAAAGTCAGGTTTAATACAATTCTATTTTACTACAAATTGTAAACAAAAAAAATTATTAATTTTTAAAATAAGAGTAATTTAAATGAAAAAGTCGAATTTAATGACTTCTGTTTTATTATAAATTCGAACTAACATTTATAGCTAGCTCAAGAGGCGAGTCATTAAGATTATCCCATCATCATAGCCATTAACTTCGAGTTGCTCATAGAAATTATTAAGATGATTTCATCATCGTCACTAAATCCTATATAATTATCTGGTAATAATGATCCTCCTTTAAATAAAGTTTAATTCTTCCTTAGCTGTGACATCTTCAAATATCGCATGCTACTTTCCCAAATACCAAATTTTATCTTCAAAAAGTAACAATAACCAATGTAAATAATTAATTACTTTAAGTGCCTTATTTGATTTTTTTCTACACACATATTAAGAAATAATTATAACATCTCAATATTCTAAAAAATATTAGTAATAGACTAATTTATGAAAAGCGAAATTTATATGAAAAAAAATAAAATGGCACACTTAAAATGGAAGCAGTTACTATAAAAATTTATAATTAAAAGAATGAAAAATTACCGCGATCAAATGAACTTCATCTTAATGATTCATGAAAATGAGTAATTAGCCAGAAGAAATGGAAGAAAGAAGAAGAATAAAAGCCAAAATGAAACAAAGGTGAGTGAAGAAGACTGATTGATCAAGCAGCCAGGGGTTGCGTCTTCATCCAGAGCGCAACACTTGTCGCACATGGGAGAGTGGCTTTGATGATGCAGCTGCCTTCTACGTCTTCAACCAAGAGTTGACACGTGGTAGTTCTGGCGCAGCTTCCTCTGATCACGCAGCCGTGTGCTGCGTCTTCACATGTGTGGGGCCCATCGGGACTGCAGACACACTCACCCAATCACGCAGTCAATGGCTGCATTTTTGACAAAACATCCCATCTTTTCAAAATAAAGTTTGACACGCCCCCTTTTTATAATATATTTTCAAAAAAACGTTATTTATATAAAAACTCCCGTTATAAGGATCAAAAGTAAAAATTGAATACTATGGAATTTGTTGTGTAGGAGAATTAAACTTTGAAATAGAAATCGAAATTTATTAGTATATTAAAAATAAAAGGTAATTTAAGAATAAAATAATAAGTTAAAAGGATAAAAGGATAAATTTGATGAGGAATAAAGGAAATTAAGGGCCAAATTGCAAATAAGTAAAATAAAAGGAATGTTTGTAAAATAAGATAAGAATATTGAAATGTAAATTGAAAATTAGGTGGAAAATTAAAGGAGGGATGAAAACTATAGGGATTAAATTGAAATCTAAAAAGTAATGACCTTGTGGGAAAATTGAGGAAGGATTATAAAAGGAAAAAATTAAGTATTTAATAAGGGTGATATAATTGCTACAATAGTAAATTATTATTTTAGATAAATAACATTGAATTGCATCGTGATAATTAGTGAATATATAAGATGTTTGGTGGAAATTAAATGAATGATAATGGAATTAATTGACAAAACTAAGTAAGAATGCGTTTGGAGAATATTTTATTTTCAATTTTTGATTTTTTTAAAAAATAAAATCAAAATATATTCGACAAATTTGTTTTCATTTTAATTTCTGTAAAAATTCAAAAAGTGATTTTTCCATATCTAAAAATAGAAATTAAAAATCTTGAATGCTTGGTAAAGTTGTAGATTTTTAATTTTTAATTTTTTAAAATTCAAAAACTATTTTTGATTTTTATTTTCAATTTTTTTCCACCACACCACCGCTGCTACAGCCACCACCCACCATGGTCGCAACTGCCACCATCATCGCCGCTGCTATTACCATCAGACCATCATCGTTACCGCCACCACCATCGCTACTGTCGCCATCACCACCACAATACCGCCGCCGCTGCCACCACCACATCGTCACTGTTATCGTTGCTACTGCCTCCGTCGCCACCACAATCAAAATCATTATTATAATATATATGAATAATTAAAAAATACACTTGAATAATTAAAAAAAAGGTATGATAAAATTTTTAAATATATAAAAATAATTTTTTAAAAAATAGATAACAAAAATTAAAAATAAGTTTTGAATTTAAAAAAATAAAAAAATTAAAAATCTACAATCTTACCAAACACACTCAATTCCCTAATGGAATATAGAATATTACAATAACGTTATTGTTGCTGCCACTATCACCACCAAATTACCGCCGCCACCATTACCATACCGACGCAATTGCCACCATCACACAACCATTGCCGCTGCCACCATCACTCCTACCGCTGTTGCCGCCACCATTACACCGCAACTTTTGCCCCCACCGTTTTTGTCGCCACTATCGCCGAAATCATTATCATAATATATATGAATAATTAAAAAAATATGATATAGTTTTTAAATATATAAAATAATTTTTTAAAAAATATATAATAAAAATTAAAAAAATATTTTTTAAATTTTAAAAAATAAAAAATTTACAATTTTATCAAATGCATTCTTAATTTTTTAAGCCATAAATTTAGGGTGCGTTCGTTAACGTTATGTGTTTTTTATTTTTAGTTTTTTAAAATTCATAAACTAATTTTAGTTTTTGTTATTTATTTTTCAGAAACTGTTTAAAAATTGTTTTTCTATTTGTTTTTGAAAAAATATTCTAATATCCATTAATACATATTACACACATATATAATCTAATTATTAACATTGAATAATAAATATTTAATAAAATTCAAAATTTAAAATCTATTGCATTAAAAAACCATCATAATATCAATCACTATTTAAGAAAAATTAACAATATAAATGTCAATTATTATAATTCAACTATAATCTCCATGTTATTCTATCTCGAGTACTGTTTATCTTACGAAATTGACTTATATTTATATCAACAGTTTATCACGGCTTTGAAGCAGTGGCTTCATTATAGCAAATTAAGACGACCTTAACTGTGAGAGTGGCTTTTAAATATATCTTAGACAAAGAATGGCATAAAATTAATACATATTAGGAACCGGCAAAGCCAATCCACCTTAAGCTAGACCAGGTAGTAAAAGTGCATAATGAATGTGTCTAGATGTGTTTGATGTGCAAGTTTTTGAGCTGTAGTCCACCTTTCTTATCAAAGAAAAAAAAAGATAAAGATAGAACTTCAATCAAATCCAAATTTCAACCCTAACATGTAGTTGACCCACCTATAAATCCACTTGCCTACACTTTTTTTGCCACCATTAGTATTTAATGGAACTTCTTCGCTTCAATGATACTTAATACTCTTAACTTAGTTCTTCTCTTATTCATGACATAAACACACAATGATTTCTAAAATTATGAATGTATCTGTTACGATTTGAGACTGACTATATTCTTTAGGTTCTGAACATTTCAAACTTGAATTTATGAAAGAATTATACAAAAGGTTTAAAGATTCTACAGAAAACACATATAAAACCAAATTGAATGAATGTCCCAGAGCACTTGGATCCCCAAGAACAAAAGAACTGAAGGAAGATCCATCCCATATAGTATACACTGCTCTAGCTTGTCCATTATTAAAAAGATCACGGCAGTAACCAATGATAGAAACAAGATTCTGGAAAGAGTCTCCATCATTTGAGATAGGCTACATATTATATCTTTTGCAAAGATTTAAATACAATACTGCCTAAAGAATTTATCATGTAGCATGACTAGTACTTTCATAAAATATGTCTCAAATATGACTTGTGTCATGCATAGCCAAAACAATCCAAGTAATACAAGTCATTGCAACTTTGAAACATCAAAGTTTTATATATAAATATTTTTTTTTAGATTTGGGCATAGAGCTTATCATTTTTTTCCAAAGAAAGAACCAGGACCCATACAATTGAAATATGAAAAAATGTTATATTCTACATGGTGATTGCAACTGATAAACTAAAATCAGCTTGTAGCCATCAAATTACTAAACAATTAACAGAAGAATTCTAATCTTGCACTTGCCTCTCTATGCTTCTTTAGATGTAGTTTCTCTTACATCCTACAATGTTTTCCCAGCTAGAACCATAAAAGATATTGAGGAAAAGAAAAAACAAATGGTCAACTTATAACTTAGCTAAGATCCCCATATTCAACATAATGCATGCGGTCTTAGACATTTTTCTACTGATGGTAAATCATAATTATGCTGAAATTCAATGGGTGTGCTGGAGAAATAAAACCTCTCGATCAATGTGGCAATCAATGTCAAGATGCTTCATCCTCTCATGAAAACCAAATTAACAGCTACATGAAGTGTTGCCTTATTATTACATCATAGAATAATAGGAAGATGCAAAGAAACCTACAAGTCATGAAGTATATACATAGCTAATCCATTTTAAGCTCACATACCGTTGCTGCCATACTTCTATACTACCTTTGATTCAACAATAGCTTGATAGAAAGGCCTAAAGAATGATATTCGTTTAGATACTTTGATGACATGAATTGCAAAGCAAATATAAGCTGTGAAGTAATTCAATAGATTAAACAAAATTGTAACGCCCTAAATTATCATTTGTTGTGCATGATTTATTATTACGTATGATTAATTATTTTATGATAAGTTTAGTAGTTATTAAAATTGATTAGGACGGAAAGGTTGCAAAGAGTGCTCCATTAAACGTGTCCGGGCCATAGTAACCCCAGGATGGGTGACCCGATGGGCAATGTGAGAGTAATGTCAAATATGGAAGTACGTGTGAAATGGAGTCTAGTGGTATAATTTGAGTGATAATTGATGTCAAATAGACCTCCAAATGGGCAAAAGAAGAAAAATTTCACGGTTCGGCGTAAGTTTAACTAAGACTTTAACTAAGAAATTGGAGGCCTTAGAGACCTCTGATTGAATTCAAATTTCATATACATGCTATTCATAGTTTAGTGACACACGGGGAACTGAAAAATAACAATTCTGACAATTCTGAAAATTTGGGTTTCAGACTAGCCGTATAGGTTGTCGAAGCTAAAAGTATATTGAAACGATATCAAAATGAGTTAAAATTTTTATCATATGTTCTTGAATATATAGTGACACTCGGGGTAAAATTTTAGGGCAATCCGATATCGGGATTGAAAATTCATATTTCAGAGCAAAAAACCGAAATTGGGTCGTTAGGAGGGTCAAATCCGAGAATTTGACCATGAAATTTTATATGAGATTATATTTTGGTGTAATGATAATGTGTATGTGATCTCATAATGTTAGGATAAGCCTAATGCCTTAGATGAGTGACAAGTGGCCAATTTTGAGACCATTGGATTAAATAGTTACACATTAAATATTGGCCTCTCCTTTTGCAGATATTTAGTACCCTATATAAGGAAGAAACACGCAGAAAATCTCTGGAAAATTCGACCATCATCTCCCCTTTTCCTTCTCAAAACCGAAATTCACCCTAGGTTTCATTTCCTCCATTCTTTCTTCTTCTCAAGCTTTCTCCCTCCATATCTTCAGCTGAAATTTTATCCCCATACTCAAAAATCACTGCTCTTTCACATAGGAAAGAGTTTGTAACAAGGGAAGGCCAAGAAACATAATACTTGAGGTAAAATCTCTAAGGCACACTTTGATAGTTTTATGAGTTTGAGCTTGAATTTGAGAGAGATTTTGTAACAGCATATAGAGTAGGGTTAGGGAAGTATAGTAGTGTATTTAAATTGTTTTAATTGTTGAGTTAAATTGATAAATTCTTTCCTTGTATTTTCGGCCAAAAGAAGAACAAAAGGTGGATACAATTTACCATTAATTTCAATTTCTTTGATGATTTCTCCTTGAAATCTCTATTATATAACTATGAAAAGTAGGGTTAATTGATGAATTAATTTGAAATAACTTGATATTGTGATGATTTAAACTAGTATGAACTTATATTAGTGAAGAAAATAATTTAAAAGTGGGAACCCTAGTAATGGCCTAATGATGTTCTTTAGGTAATTATTATGTAACTTAGTATTAAATGTTTATTTGGTTATATATGGATAATATAAGATATGAAAAGAATAATGGACTTGATAAAAATGAAAAAAATGATAAGGGTATGTGAATATGTATATAAGTACATAATGATGGAAATTGTGATACTTTGAGAAATCTTGTGCAAATTAAGCATATGTTGTTATAATGATGTTTAAATAAATAAGAAAATAAATATAGTATAAAAAGAATGATTAAAGGCTATGAATGTGAAAATTTCTATTGTGGCCAATGGCTAATTTGAGTAAAATAATTAATTTGGCTATATTTTGATAATATTATGTATATTTTTGGAAAATGTACAGCTGAGAAGTTTAAATGATTGAAAAATAAATTATGTGTAGGTTACTATAAGACAGTTATCATGAAAAATAATATAATAACGACATAAAAATAAATAAAAGGTTATGCCCTTAGTGTCAGTGGGTAAACCAGGATCTTAGGATAGTATGGCTAGCCATAGGGGCACTTACCCCGTGGTGTTCTGTCTCTGTATTATTATACTATGTTATTGCTTTGAAAAATATTAATTATTCTGCTTCTGTTAGCCGGTTTATTATTGATAGTCCGAGGAGTAGTCGCATACTCCCAAGCAGTGTGGACACTCCCGGTGACTAGATTTGCTTATCCGCTTATCCAGTTCATGGATTTTCCTGCTGTCAATAACTAGGGGCAAAATGGTAATTATGAATAAAACTGTATAAAAAGAAAAAGAATTTAGCTTTAGAAATGTTGAAAATATGAACAAAGCTAGTATAAGATGAAAAATGAAGTATATATGTTAATAAGGGTAAAAATATAATTTTACATCCAATGAAGGGCAAACTAATCAATTGCCGGTAAAACATAATTAAAAGAAATAAAATAATTTATTTGAGTTGAAAAGGGTAAATTTTACAAATAAGGAAGAGTATAGGGATCAAACGGTAAATTTACCTTCAAGAAATATTTTTAGGGACTAAGGGGTAATTTACAAAAATTAAAGTTAATTTGGTATCGGAAGAAATTTACTGAGTCAAAATTGTAGTTAAAATGAATAAATATGAAAAAGGCAATCGAAGGTCAAACTTGATCAACATAATAGGAAAAGTCAACTGTAGGGATAAAATGATAAATTTCTACTCTGACCGGTAAATTATTGAAATTAAATGAGAAAGAAAGGTTTTGAGACTATTTAATAAATAATTAGGCATGAAATGAATAAATTATGAATTTATGAAATTATAAAGGTTTATTAAATAATAGTGGTTAAATTAATTTAAATAATTAAATTAAATTAGTTGAAATTCTTTGTAAATGTATCCACCACTAAGCAATTAGATTTGCTTAGCGTGTAGTTTTATGACTGCGCGCAGGGACAGGTGCCAAAGACGCGAATTGAATGAAGAAATGGCATGTACATAGAAGATCTTGATTTTGAACTTTTGCCTTATAATTATATGTAAATTATTACAATAAGAATGAGAATTTTTGGCATGTAATATTAACTTAATGTATGAGTTTGATGGATGAATTTGAATGTAGTATGGACTAGATGTGTGTGAACGTGTGTGATGAACTAAGATTAGAAGTGCTGTGAACTGTTGATTGAAGTCTGGGAGTAGGAGGAATATTATTGGGAGTGCAAATTTGATTTTTTTTACAGGTTTGGAAACTAAGAAAATTTAGCCGTTATATTGCAAAATTTTTTGTTAAAATCAAAATAATAGCTTAATATTTATAAGGGTATTAATGAACAGTATAGGTCTTAAATTTAGCTAAGAAGGCGTTACAAAAATATTTTACTAACACTGTGTGATGCACTTTCACAATGCTTAAAGGTTAATACTTGAATTTAATCATATAAAATTATAAATTCAGTGACATTAGCTAAAGTTAGTACTAGAATAAGCATCCTACAACCTCGAGTGAAAGAGCAATAAAACCCAAGTTAGTTTTTAACCTTTTCCCACTAAAAAAGTGATAAATAAGGCAGAGGTTCATATAACATTGAAGTAACATCATCAGCTTGTAGATATGAATGTTTTTCTGTTTTTAGTTCTATACGAACCCATTTGCAGCTTCAAAAAGCACATGACACAACTTTACCTTCTATGCTATACTGGCTTAACAGATCTATACGAACCCATTAGCAACAGAGTTTTTACTCTCTCTCTCTCTCTCTCTCTATATATATATATATATATATATATATAAACGATCATTTTTCCCTGACCGGCCAATGGTGGACCTCTATCTAGCAATTTGGGCTAACCTACCAGCCTTCAGGTCCAACTTAGCCTTTACTTTTAGGTCTGAACATGGCTTTGCTGCCTCAACTTCACTTCTCACTTATGCTCAACTCAATGAGTTACTTGAATCGATTTCAGCTCAGTTACTTCTTTCACGTCACAGACGAGACACTGTTCTCATTTTATGCTTACCTAGCATTGAGTTGGTTAAGATAATCTTTGAGTACACTTCAGGTGCAACTGGGATTCCAACACTAGTTCTGGTAATAGCAGGATTAGCAGTTCACATTGTAAGAGTAGCAAGAAATTGGGAGATAGCAGTCAGCTAATAGTCCATTTCAACAACCTCTCTTGCTTTTATGCATATTATCTTCCTCTAATTTTTTTTTTTTATTTTGCATCAAACCTATGAAAATTTATCACGTAACACTTCAGAACAGTCCATTTCAATTACCACTTTCCTTTTATGCATAAGATCATCCAAATTGCTTCTTTTTTGCATCAAGCTTAGTAAAAAAGTATCACATGAAGCAGCTCTGCTCTATGTCCATAAACATAAAAGGACATAGAGCTTGCAATTTATGCAAAATTATAAATTTACATTTAACCTCAAATCTTCATATCCTATAGCACTTCATTGCTATAATTTCAATTCACCCCAATTAAAGATAGAAGACAAAACGACTAAACAAATTTCTCAGTTTGTCTCCATTAAAATGACTAAACAATCATTGTTCATATTTACAAATAATACTTGCATCTTAACTGAGGCTATGGGAAAGATGGTGTTACTGTGCAAAGAACTTGAAGATGCCACCATTTTTGCATTTTAATGGGAAACAGAGCAAAACAAACAACTCTTTCCCTCCACTACTAAAAAATCTCCCCTTTTTAGTTAATTAAGGGCACACAAACATATATATCAGAAGAACCCAATGCATAAATAACAAAAGAATCAACAAGAAATAGAGACCCCTTAGATTTCAAAAAAAAATACAGGATGATACCTTAACTGTGAGAAATTAGGAATGGATGGAAGACGATGGCAGACAACAACAGTAGAAGACGGAAGTGGGCGGCAGACAACAACATCAAACGATGGAAGTGGGCGACAGACAACAATGGAAGATGACGGAAGTGGGCAGTAGCAGTGGCTTGAATGATGGTGGATGCTCCACAGAAAAAAATCACTATTATAAACCTGAAATCTATATTTTGTGGATTCTTATTTTTTGTTTTCATTTAAAATAACAATTCTTGTAGTATTGTATAGAAACCAAAACGCAGATCTGGAGCCGAACAATTTTTTGTTTTTTTTTTTAAAACGAAAACGTTCAAACTGCAACGTTCCCAAACAACACCTTAGTGGTTTGCCATGATTTAATTTCTTGATATTCTCAAAACGCCCTCGATGAAGTGTAAAATCTAATACAGATTAAAGACATCTATTTTATTTTTATGTTTATCCTTAATTGAGAAAAATATACCTACCTCATTTATTTTCTTGCCTAGACAAAAATGGAGAGTTGCTAATGTACACTATGCATGGATGGTAACCACCCAATCCAATGATCACAATTAGTTTGTATTTTCGAAAATAGTCCCTGATAAATAGTGACCATTGGATCGAGTGGTTGCTCTCAAGAAGTTAAAATGAAAGTATGCTCTTGTCCTATCCCCTACATTTCTCAGCGGACTTCACTAGGGTGAGCATGGTTAACCGAAATTTTGGTTAACTAAAAAATCGATCCGAAACTGAATCGATTTTTAGGTTAATCGAACCAAAATTTTAGGTTTATGATTTTTACTTTAAAAACCGATGGTTAACCGATCCAAAATCGAATATATATATATATATATTATGAATTTTATTTTAAATTTTACACTTATATTTTTCAATTTTTGTGTAATTTATAAATATTATGATATATAATTTTATAAAATATTTATTTTTAGTAAATAAATATTAAAATTATATGCATAATTAGCGTTCTGTTGTTAGTTTTATATTGAATATTTCTAATTTTTATAATCAATTATAAAAATTTTATTTTTATTTTGATTATTTTAATGGATATTGTATTTAATTAGTATTTTTTTCACTTTTAAAGTATTTTTAACTATTAAAAATAATATTATAAATTGTATAATTTATTAAATTTATATATTAAAATTTTTTAGTGCTTAACCAATAAACCGATCCAAAAAATGAAGTTAAAAATCGAAACCAATATAGCGGTTAACCGATAGTAATGGACTGTTTTAAGAAAATTATTAATGGACCGGTTAACTGGTCCATGCTTATCCCTAGACTTCACCCTTTTCATTCTTTGCATCCACCAATATATATTTTCTGTATTTGAGGGCATTCTTTTTATTTGATTTTTTTAAAATCATACCATCAAATTAAACGAAAAAATAATTTAGACCTAGTTCGACATAGTTTATATTTTGGATTATTCGTTTTTCTCTTAAAAAATGTAAAATATTTGCTAGGTAAAAACCAATTATAAATATAAAAGATCACTTTAAGAAAAATAAATCATCACACATTAAAAAGAAGTGCGGGTTTTATAAAAGCAAAAGCCAAAAACATGAAGTAATGCCAAACATGAATTTAGTTAATTACACTATATCATACTACCTTATCAAACATGAATATAACAAAGCTTAATGTATATATTTTGGAATAAGTAGTTACGATTTGTTTATGTGAAAATTGACAGAATTAGATATTAGAGTATGCTTATGCGAACCTTGAAAGAATTGGAATTTAGGGATCAATGCCAATAACATGCAATTAAATGGCCTGTAAATTAAAATTTTGAGAGATAATTACAACTCAAATGAAATTCCGTCTTCAAAATATCATCTCGATCGTTCTTCTCATGTTTAACGCTAGGGGTGTACACGGTAGGGTACAATTCGGGGATTTACAAATCTCCGTATTGTCTTAAAATTTTGAAAATTTTAAAAATTAAGCATTGTAACTATCTTGAAAATTCGGTATAATTCTATAAAAAATCGATACAATTCGGTAGGGTTCTTTGGTTCTTTTAGTACAAAATAATACAGTACAATACAATTCGGAACTTCAGATAAATTAATAATTTTAAATACAAAATAAATACACACAATAATAAATACAAATACAATTAAAATATTTTAACAAGGATAATTAAAATTTAAGTCAAAATACATTACTTAAAAATCAACATTCAACAGTCTTCATTTGCATTATGCTGACATTGAATTCAGAATCAGCAATATCTAAAAAAAATAGATTTTAAATAATTAGATCACCAAAAAATATAAACATTAAATAGAAATTTGGCATATTAATTCACAAAAAGGGTTAGTATATAAATTTTTCTCTAAACTATTATAATTTAACAGATTTTCACTCTAAACTTACTATGTGTTAGATTATCCTCTAAATTTATTGGAAATGTCAGATCACCTCTTTATAGGAACACTTGTCATTTTATAAAAAACGCGTAAAAAACAAGCATCAATTCTTGTTCAGATGGTGGTTGTTAAGTAATAACTGGGGTGGTCCATGTGCTTCAAATCCTAAAACACCACACATAGACCATGCATCTTGTAAAAGGATAAAGCAAAGTGGCTTCTAATTTTATTATTAATAATAATAAATAATTTAATGAAAATTCATAATCAGATATATGGATACAAGACAATTTAATTTGATAAGAGAGGTGAAGTATAAATCTTTTGTCTTTACACATGTGAAGTTGAGCCTTTGTGGACTACAAAATTTTAATATTATGAGATATATTTAAAAATAAATATATTAAATATAACTCCTTGTCTAGTTTTAGCTAATTTTACACAAAAGTGATTAAATTTCAAGACATTGAGTGACAAGTGAAACATCATATGGATAAGCATCAATTGATTTATTATTTAATTTAGCTAATAATACTCTATATATCTATTCTTTTTGTATTTTTGCTCATATAAAATCCTCTAAATTACACAAATAAACAATCAAATCCAATTCCACCACCCTTTTTATTTGTAAAAAGAGTCAAAGCCTTAATCTTGGGTAATGCAAAAACAAAATAGATTAAACTATAATATCTATTTTAGCATTTTTTTATTCTTAATTTATTGCTAAACATAAGCGTGTAATTATGAAATAAGAAATTAACACCAACCCTTGATTTTATGCTTTGAAATTGTGAATAAGAAATAATTATAGAGAATAATAAGTTCGAAGGGTTGACCTTTTTCCTTAGCCTGCTTTTCCTCGCTGCCTCTCTATTCTGAGCAAGCCTCCTCAGTATCTGCATACAAAATATCCAATCAATTCAAAACAATAGTAAATTAAGAATATTGCAAAAATGTAAGGAATAAAGAATATTTATTACCTTAGGGTCTGGTGTTTTCGGCCCTTCTTGCTCTGAACTTGAAGTCGTCGGCCCTTGATGGATTTAGCAGGTAATGCAAAAATTCTTAGAATTCTATAAAAAAGGGAAGCAAATAATTGCATAAAAGAATAGAATGACTAGAGTAGCTATTAGCGCTTTTTTTATAAGCCAAACGTTGTATTGCTCATTGTCAAAATAATTACAAAAACAAAGGAGGATAGCAGTCCAACTTAGTCATACCCAAGCTTGCACAATGTCATTGCAAAACACAACAAACAACAAAACAGAGGAAAAAACACCATAGATAAAGAATGAAAAAAATACTAAATACAACGACTCAATAATTATAAAAACTAAACCCTTGTGCCTCATCTTCAGCCCTAAGAAATAATAGAGCACCAGCAGTATAAGTAAAAATTAAAAAACAAATCTTGCACATCATCTGCAGTCCCTAACAAAAAATAGAGCACAATTATCCCAACCAAAACTACCAGCTTTGATTTTCTGCTGACTCCATACTCTTTTAAAAAAAATGGAAAACAAGGTACAGTGAACAAATGCAAAATTACAGCCAAGCAATTTAATCCTGGTTTCTAGACACATGGTTGAAATGAAAACCACAACATCATTCTCTTCCATTGTTTTATCAAGCAAACCCTCCATTTAATTATTCCATAAAATTAGTAAAGAGATAAAGGAAATACAAGATGAAAGCTTTAATTATTCTAATGTCGTATTAAGATGAAAGCTTTAATAGAACAAAGAGAAGAAGAGAATACAAACCAAATGAAAACAAATTAGACGAAAAGATAAAAGTGAAGGGAAGAGTAGAAAGAACCAAATAATCAAAGGATCAGTGCTTGAACAATCAAATGAGAATTAATTCAAAGCAAGAGCAAGCATGTTCATCTATCTCGTGGTGAAGAGAGGAGGCGGCGATCGTGGATCATGGTGAAAAGAGGAGGTGGCGATCGTGGTGGAGAGTGGAGGCGGTGATCGGCAGAGAGGGAAAGAGACGAAGACTGGCAATCGACAGAAAGGGGAAGAGGCTGAAAGAGTGAAAGTGGGGCAAGAGGCAAAAAGGGAGGCGAGGTGAAGATATGAGGCAGAAATGGAGGCAGGGTGAGGGGTAAACCTAATTTCTTTTTAATATTTTTAAAATTATTCACCACTTAATTCAATTTTTTACTCCAAAAATCCAAAATCAAAAAATTTCCCCCCTTAAAAATTTTTCAATTTAATTTTTAATCCTAAATTCATTTTTTACCATTAAAAAATAATTTATATTTACCATTATTTATAAAGATGAGAGTAAATATAAAATATTTTTTTAAATGACTATTAATAAAATAATTAATAAAATAAAGTATTTTATAAGCTAATGTTATTTTTTTTGTGTTTAAAGGAAGGTAGATATTTCAAAAAATGTTATAGAATAAAATAAAAATATAACTCTTATTGTAATTTAAGAAATCATTATATCTCTTTTTTTATGTATTTCTTAATATTTAAGTTGTTTATCAAACATTTTAAATAGCTACTCTAGTCATTTTATTGGTATAATTGAATACTTGAATTCAATTGTTAATTTGTTATAATGAAAAATAATTAATTGAGTTTCATGTCCTAAAAAATCATGCATTTAGTATAATACTAAATCACTTTATACATGCATATAATACAATAAATATATTTTATTTCTAAACTATATAATTAAATTATTAATTTGTATATTTATTTACTCTCTGAACTAAAAATATATGAATAATATTTGAGTGATATTAAAAATAAATGAAATTAATTAAGAAGATTATTATGTACTCATATACGTACATTCAATCATTTATGACTTAAAAGTAAATAAAGTTAATTGATAAGATAATTACATACTTATATAATTATATTAATGGATAAAATTTTATTATATATAATAACTATATATAATTACATTATTAATTTACACGTTACAACTCCATTACTAATATAATAATTGTGCAAAAATATATAAATACTAGTTGAATGACACTAAAAATAAATGAAATTAATTGATAAAATGATTATACATTTATATAATATATTAATGGATAATATTTCATTATATATAATAAATATATTTAATTACATTATTAATTTAGACATTCATATACAAATAAACAATAAAATCCAATCCCACCACCATTACTTATAAAAATGAGAGTAATTATAAGATATTTTTTAAATGACTATTAAATTAATAGTATTAATAAAATAATTTATAAAATGAAGTATTTTATAAGCCGATGTTATCTTTTTATGTGTTAAAAGAAATATAGATATTTAAAAATTATATATAATTATTATATTAATGATATATATATATATATATATATATACACACACACACACACACGCACGCACACACACACACACAAATTGATAAAATTTCATTAATATAATAATTGTATATAATTGTATTGTTAATTTAAATACTCAATTACTCATATAGGTATTGTGAAAAAATTAATGAATGTTAGTTGAGTGATACTAAAAGTATATGTACTCATATAAGTACATTTAATCATTCATGATATAAAGACAAATAAAGTTAATTGATAAGATAATTATATACTCAAATAATTATATTAATTGATAAATTTTTTTATATACAATAACTATATGTAATCACATTATTGATTTACAACTTCATTATTAATATAAGTATTATACGAAAATATACACATACTAGTTGAATGATACTAAAAATAAATGAAATTAATTGGTAAAATAATTATACACTTATATAATACAATAATTGGTAATATTTCATTATATATAATAAATATATTTAATTACATTATTAATTTAGATATTCATAAAGGTATTGTCCTAAAAATATATGAGTATTAGTTAATTGATACTCACGGTAAATGAAATTAATTGATAAAGTATTTATATGATAAATTGATTAACTTAAATATTTATATAAAAATTTATAAAAAAAATAAAATAATAGTTGAGTGATATTAAAAATAGATTAAATTAAATACAAATTATTTTAGTTATATATTCATATTCATATATATAGAATGATTATTATAATAATTAAATTTCTGTTCTTAATAATTAAAATATTTAGTTTAATTTATTAATTAATTATTATCTTAATTTTGTGTATTAAATATATAACTTAAATAATTATAAACTTAAATTTATGCAATACATATAGAATAAAAATTATAAGTAATATTTATATATAAATTACTAGTATTATATATAATAATTAATAAATATAAGTCATTTCGGTATAATTCAGTACAAGATAATTCAGTACAGTTCAATACGGTTCTCGGTTAAATATTCAGATCCGTTCCAAATAAATTCAACAGTACAATTCGGTTCGGTTCTAGTCAAAAAGTCAATGGTACAGTTCGATTCTGAATCTTTATCTTCTGTTCGGTATAGGAAGATCCAAACCCGTGTACACCCCTATTTAATGCCAAATGCTTTGCTTCTTATTAAACACCGTCGTAATACACATCCTTTAAACTTTCAAGTTGAAAGCTAATGTTTTAGGTCCTTACCTTCCTAGGCTAGTCTTTTGCAGTAAAATTAGGAGTGTGCATTGGTCGGATTTAGATCAATCCGACTCGAATCCGATTAACCCGAACTTTTGCATTTCTTCTTGCCCGACCCTACCATATTTAATTGTCGGATATTTATCCAATTAATCCGATATTTTTCGGATCCAGAATCGACCCACCCATTTGATTTACCTAAATTTATTTTTTTAAAACTTACATATTTAAATCTAAATTAAATTAAAATCCTAATAAACAATATTCACCACCATAAAAATATTTTAAAAATACAACAAACTAACAATTTAAAAATTACAACAAAATAATAATTGAACACTAACAAAGTTATTTAAAAATTACATCAAACAAACTTATTAATTAACAACATAATTAAACTATGGGAATTAATCTAATCAAAGTGGTAAATAAAATGCTGATATTAAAACCCAGAAAGATATTAAACACTAAGAACAGTAATTAAAATAAACATCCACAATAATTAAACAATAAGAACAATAATTAAAATAAACATCCACAATAAACATCAAAAATCAAATTAGACATCCAAATATAACAAACATATATTAAAAACGCCAGTATGCCATCATCTTCGCTCTCTAATTTTTTCATGACCACCTAATTTATAAATAATGAGAGATAATTAATTATAAATTAAGAATAAATAGCAAAATAAATAAAATTTAAAATGTACTTAAATTAAAATATAGTATCATGAACAACAAAATCATCTATCTCAAACAAAATAATTAGATGATGGAAGAAAAAATATTAGAAGCAAAGTAACCATCTGTTTTAAAGTTAGAAAGCAATGCACATATTTAGTTGTTTGGTTCCTCTTCCTTTTGTATATTGAATCAAATCATTAGATAAGCTTCTGATCTTATAAAAGCACATGAACATTATGATCACCGTTTACAATAATTTTTTGTAACTCTAATTTCCTTGACTTCTCTAACTAGACTTTATAAGCACCCAAATAAATCCATTAATGGATTAACAAACAAATAGGAAACATTTTAAAATCGTATATTTTAGATCAACAATCATTATAAATAAGGTAATACTTCCAATTTCCAAACACGTCCCATCTGAGAAATACAAAAAGATTAAATTTTAAAGAAACAGTACAGTAGAAGCAAAGGAGAGGGCGACTAGTTGATCATCGTTGTCATTTAAAGATGCAGAAATAATGAATCAAAGCAAGAAAATATGTAATTTTGGACTTTCTTTCAGTACTGATTCAAGTTTTGTTCTCTTCCTAATAATGTAATTCTAAAATTTGTAAGCATAGCACACAAAGGTTTGAGATCCAAGAAGATCTAAATTGAAATAGAAACAAACCAAAATGAGCTCCAAGTGTGACTAATCGGTAACAAAAAATATAGATATAAGGAAGAAATTGATCGAAAGAAGTAAAAGTTTAGACAAAAAAAATCCACAACTAACAACAGCTGTAACACTATAAGAGAAGCATGAATGCTTTAAAAAGATGAAACAAAGAATAACAGAGTATATACCTTTTTGCAGCGAAGATGGAGACTAAAATCAAGGCGAGAGGGAGGAACGATTCACGAATGAGTGGTACGATTCACAAACGAGGCGAGAAGGAGGAATGAGGGAGACTAAAACAGCCGTTCATCGATGACAGTGAGAGAGTAGAAGACAACGAACGATGGCATCTGGGGTGGGATTAGGGATTTAGAATCGAAGGCAGTGTAATAGCATTAAGATTTATAGCTTTTTATATGTAAGTTATTCGAATTGTCGATCGGATCGATTTTAAAGGGGGTTTAACCTGACCTGAAATTTCTAATATATCATAAATTGAACCGACCTTATTAATCCGATTAACTCCATCCAAATGCATCGATTCAGGTTGGGTTGGTCGGGTCGATTTGGATTTTACACACCCCTAAGTAAAAATAAAATAATAAATAAATAATTTACAAAGTAAATAGGTACGGATATTCATGTGATTTTTTTAGTTGAAAATTTGAGATTGATTTCTTATTCCAAATTGGAGAAGTTTAAAGAATTTTTTTATGGTTTGTGGTATAATTCAATTTGAATAAGATCAGCTTACTATAAAGATGAAATTCTTTCAACATTAATTTTCTCCGCTCACTATAATCAAATTTGAAACCTTACTTTAAAAAAAGTGTCTTATCCTCAAACTAACCAATATTGGTAAAGGAAAATAAATGAAAATTTGATTTTATATTGAGCCAAGTAAAATCCCTGTTGTAAAAATCGAACTGAATTGGTTGAACTAACTGAAAAACTGGAAACTAGACTTTAATCAAATAAAAATTGCTATAAACCTTTTACAAATAAAACCAAAATAAAACACTTAAAATTGATTGGTTGAAGCATAAATCGATTCATTCAGTATGATTCAATAGGTCCATATTTTGTAAAAATCACATACAGACAGGTCTTATATGTTGATTCTTCTAGTTTTAATAGTATAATTTTAGATCTTGATACCTAAACATACATAAATTTATTATTTTAAGGGCAAATTTGTGAATTTTGCCTCTAAACTATGGAAAATTGAGTGATTTTACTTCTCAAGGTTTTTTTAGCCCATTATGTCCCTTAACTTGGATTTATAGTGTAATTTTCTTTTTAAACAGACGAAAATGCCACATGTCCAATGACACAAATTGCAGCAAATCAAATTGAGACATGCCATCTTTTTCATACTCATCCATCCAGTCAGCAAAAAAAAAATTCTATCTTCTCTCCTCTCCTTCCTCCACCTCCTCCTTTCAGATTTTTCAGACTTGACTTATCCTACCTCTTCCAATGATTGGATATCAACCAAAATTTTTGATTAAGCTAAATTTTGATAGACAATTAAAAGATACATATTTTTTCATGTTGAATGGTGGAGATCATTTTTAGAGATTTGAAAGTTGAGATTTTGTTGCAAAAAGTGGATTGGTTTTTCGGATATTCTATACAATGACTAATTTCATCTTCTTTAATGATTGAACAATCATTTGCCATTAGCATGGGTTGATTTTTGGTGAATATGGTCAGACTACTTGCTCTTCAATTTAAACGGTAGAGATTGAATATGAATAATCATAATTTTATTCGATTTGCTTTGGATAGAAGTTGCAATTTGGTGATTTCTCTCCTTATTCTTCATTATCTTTATTTTATAGTTGTCTATGATCGAGTTCTTTGTTGTGCCATATTGTCTCTTTAATTTCTTCGCAAAAATCAAATCTTTCACAGTTGATCTAGAGATGCAATTTTCATAAAAGAACCTGAAAAATATAAAGCCAAATAATTATAAAATTATGGAATTTAAAGTTTATACATAAGATCATAAAAGCTAATTGGCGGCCTTGTTGTAATTGACTCAAATAATGGCCTATCAACAATATCATTGGCTAAGGCGGTGGATGTCATTTTCACGCTTACATTCCTTACCTCCGACATTATGGCTTGAAATCTGTCGATGTAGTCTCGAAGACTTTCATCGGTCCTCTGATAGAGTTTGCACAGATCGCTCACAGATTTTAGTGATCGTGTCTGTACAATGAATCGTGTAATGAATAGCTCATTTAGTTGTCAAAAAGAGGTGATTGACCCCCGCAGAAGCTCATGGAACCACGTGAGAGCATCTCCTCCCAATGTGAAAGGGAATATTCTGCAACCAATCCTTTCGTCATAGGTGTATACCTGCACTTTTGTTAGATATTTTGCAAGATAAATGGCAGAGTCAGTCTTACCTGTATACCTATCCATTATCACATCTCTCCATCTAGGAGGTAGCTCTGATTTTGTGATTTTCCTGCAAAATGGTGAGGCTATATTGCCGCAGGTGTTGTCCTCGAACACTCTTTTTTTGGAGCCTGCCAAGCCAAACTGCTTGAGCTTCTGCTTGAACCATTTGTCCTCCCTGCTCATGGCTGTTGAGGCAAATTCATCTCTCTGTCCTTTCGTGCGGCTGCGATTTGACGTGCGCATGAAAGACAAATCATTCCTAATGGACGAGGTGGAAGATTTACCGGGGATGTATAGAGAATCTCTGCTTGAGGACATCGTTCCCTTCCCTTTGTCATATCTACCTGGGGTTCTGGCCCTCATCTTCCTATTATTATGAACTATTGGCTCGTTTATGGAAATTTCCTTGTCCTTTCTTCTTCTGAAGTCTTCGGTAATCCGTTTCATGGCCTCTTTCATAAGTCCTGGCCATTTTTCTCATTTTTAGAGTTTGGACTATGCTTTTAGTGAAGTCACTAAGAATGGTGCGCATGTCTCTGATGGTAATAAGGGTATCTTTCGATTGCTGTATGGCTACGTTATTGAATTCTTGGAGGAGGTTACCCCTAGTAGGGGATCTGGGAGACCTCTCTCTTTTTTCTGAGGGCCTAGATCTGCCTTGGCTTTTATAATTATACTCTCCCGAAGTTACGTGTTCATTGAATCTCGAACCTGTCATTTTCTCTCAACGAAAGCACTAAATGATAAAGCAAGGTTTGTCTTTATCTGTAAGAAGGAGAATTGACAGTTGATGATCCGGTCGGATGACAAAGCCTACAAGAATGAGTGCCCGATCAAACCCGGGCATTAGCACTCAGAAGCTTAAGTTAGTAGGTTTTAGAGAAAGAGTGCTTAGAGAGAGAGAGTCTCAGATAATCAATACCTAGGGCCTTTATATTTTTTGCTCTTTATAGGAGATAAAGGAAGGGTACTTGAGTACCTCAGGGAGTGATAGTCGGCAATTGGAGCAAGTGAGCGACGATGTGATAGGTAGCAGGTAGAGCGTATGAGCATTGGCTTGTCTTTGACAGGACGTGCTATCCCATCAATCTGATCGGACATCGCCTTCCTGTCTTGTCTTTTCAGCTCATTTTCTTGCCTTTTTGTTAATAGGCTTGGGCCATGCTAAGTGTTGTTAGGCCGACTTGAGTGGGATTTGGAGATATTTTTTTCATAGTTATCATAATAATAATAATAATAATAATAATAATAATAAATTTTTTATTATTAAATTTTTTATAAATCATAATTTAGATATTATTACTTTTAAATTGCCTTTCTCTATGATTACTATATTAAATATTAATATTAGCATTATTATGATCAATATTAATATTTTTTCGAAAAAATGAATCTTATTATTTTAAATATTAATTTTATTATGGAAATTATTATTTGAAATGTATTTAAATAGTATATATTATTTATTTATTCGATTTCGGTTAAACCTTTAACCTTTAATCCATTATTTTCTATAATTTTATATCCGGTCTTGATCTAAATTAAATTTTGCTCCATTTCGGTATTGATTTTCAGATATCAATAAATTTTGGTTTAGTATAGTTAGTCTAAGGATGTTCAGAATTGAAATATTTTGAATTCAAATCTCTAAAATAGGACACTTTGCATGTAAAAAATATAATTCCAAGCAATACAAAACCTAGTTAAAAAAAAAAAAAAAACTACAAACCCTAGTTAAATTGAAAAGAAATAATGTGGTATTTTTGCACTGACATGATTTGGGTATTAAACTGGAAAGTTTAATTATTTTTGGCACGAGAGTGATTTACGGTATTAAAATTGGAAAGTTCACTGTAGCAAATTAGGGTTTTCATAATATTCATGGCAACAAAATCTTTATATGGATTCTTCCATAGGACATTCTTCTTTTGCCATGATTGATAGAGCAAGAAGATTTCTGTCACTTTGAGAAAATGGAATAAAAATAAAATTTAATTTTCATACAAGCTTATATACTGCTTGGATTAAAAAAAAAAAAATTAATTTTGATATTTGGATTTCTTTATCCTATTCCTAATTTTGTTCGATTTTTCTTTCTTAATTTTGAATATAAATTTAATAAATTTATGGATCAAATAACCGATAAACTGTTATATATGTATGTCATAATTGCAATATATAAGATGCACTCATATGGCAGCCTCTAAACAAGCCACCGTCCTAAGATTTGTCTAAAGTTTTAATCAAAAAGTAGAGATTATTAAAGAGATCACTACAATGGCTAGAATTTCATTGATTTCTTATGCTTTCTTTCTTGTCTTTACCTTTTCCCTTCTAATTGACTTCTCATATGTGAGTTTTTTTTTTCTTCGATAAATGCTAACACAAAAACTCTTTATAAATATATTATTTTTTCAAAAATTGTTCAATATTTTCACTGTTCATATTTTATGTGAATTATGAAACATGAATTGATTATATATATGATTACATCGTCATTCTCTTCTTTTCGATAAAACACATATTAGCATTTTTTATTTTTGCAACTTTCACAGGCTGGCGGGGAGGGCTCGCTCACAAAAGAACGTACGAAAATAATTTACAAAATTTTATACTGAATTCAGTCTAAATAATAATTTTTAAAACTACAAGTGGAATATGCCAATTTCCATTGCTACTTTTAGTGAAAAAGTAGATAGAAGAGCTGCAAAAATGCAAATTATAATAAAAATTACATTAGATCTCAATCGTTAATGAACAAGATAATATGTAAAGATTTAATTATAGTGATTTTGAAAAGTATTTTGAATCATATTTATTTTAATACTTAAAAATAGTTCAAAATTTAACATTTGAAAAATTGCAGAATGTCCGGCGGCATGCAACTATAGGTGCTCGGCGACTCAGTACAGAAATGCATGCTTAGAATTTTGCAACAAGTGCTGCGAGAAATGCTTATGTGTTCCTTCAGGGACTTATAGTCACAAGGAAGAGTGTCCTTGCTATAACAATTGGAAAACCAAAGAAGGTGGCCCCAAATGACCTTGATCATATATTCTATTTCCCTATATTTTTGCTCAGCTTCTCTCAATTATATTTTTACCACACTTACTTCACTTCCATTGGTGAAGGATGCGAGATTGAATAAAGAGCAATAATATTTTCTTCCCATTTTATCACTTTGCTAATTTTCTTTTATTTTCCCTCTTTCTTAAATAAATTGGTATTCATCCAAATACATGATAAGTTATGAGGTTGAAAAATATTTCAAAATCGACCATTATTTTTTAAATGTATTTTTGTAGCATTTATAGTGTAATTAATTTATTATGTTGTTTAATATTTTAGTGGTAAAATTAATCTTAATATACTGAATAGTTTCAAATTCGAACACTCATTTTTTTATCTCTCTGTTATATAGTTGGATTTCTTGTTAAAATTGAGATATTATTAATGTTCAAGATTCATATAATTAATAACGGCTTTAATATGTATGTTTGGTTTAATAATGTTAAATATTTCACATCGATTAATTATAAAAATATAATACTTTTTATAAATATTCTTTTTATAAATATTGGACAATTCGCACCTCATAAACATAAATTATCTTTTAGGGTTGAGTATAGGCTAAGTCTAGTTTTTTACATGGTATTAGAGTATTTCATTTCAGCTGTTATAAAAATGTAATATTTCTTATAATAATCTGAATAATCATCGTCTTAAGAATAATTTTTAGATTGAATTCTATGCAGATCCATTTTATTCACAAATAATATAGGATAATCATGCATGTTGTTCAATTGTAAATAAAACTAAAATATTTAGGTAAAATACATGCTGATATCTCTAAACTTTAACATTATATTTTAAATTAGGTCTCTATATTTTAAATTGTTGACATTCTATTCCTGTACTTTTCAAATTATTTATAGGTTCAATTTAAACAAAATTAGTAGAATTGAAATTCACAATTTGTTAATCTTGTACGAGGTCAACTTAAAATAATTGTAAGGTCCACTAGAATATAAGAACTTGAAGAAAAAACCAACTTATAACCTTATACATGATGACCTCACTCGATATTAATGAATTGTGCGTTTCATTTTCTCCGATATCATTTAAATTGGACCTAACGTGAATAATTTGAAAGTATAAATTTAATGGCAATTTTTTAAAATATAAAAATTTAATATAAAAAAATTTAAATTTTAGAGATACAATATGTGTTTTTTTCCAAATATTTATATATGTAAACATTTCCGAAATGTTCTATGTAGAAAAAAAGTTACATACTTTCAACACACTCGAAGGATATAAAATAGTTTTTCATATAATAATTGATAACTACGGAAATAACATTTTCCAAGGCCCAGATAATCGGCCCAGTAGCACCTGGCAAGGCCCAAAGCCCTTTAGCAAGGAGCATCAAGCGTGAGCTGGAAGCCAAGGTGGCACCACGTCACGTCCGATCGGATAGTCCATTGAAATAAGATAGCGCCTATACCTTTCACCCGCTCCCTGTTGCTTTGCTGCTCACCTGCTCCAACTGCCAATTATCACACCCCAAGCACTCAAGTGCACCTCCTCTATCTCCTATAAATAACCCAACAAACAGTGGCTTCAGGTATTGACTCTCTGAGACTTTCTCTTTAAGTACTATCTCTAGAAAGCTACAAACTTAAGTTTCGGAGTGATTATGCCTGGTCAGACCGGGCATTTTTTTTTGCAGGATTCAAGCATCCAATCGGAGCAGTCCAGTCAATCCTCTCTTTTTTCAGATAAAGATATTTCTGATCTTATCATTTGGTGCTTTCGTTGAGAGGCATGACAGATTCGAGATATAATGAGCACTCAGCTTCCCGAGAATATGATTGCGGCAACAATAGCCAAAGCAGATCTAGGCCCTCAGGAAGAAGAGAGAGATCTCCCAGATCTCTAGCCAGAAGGAAACTTCTTCCAGATTTTGACAATGCCATTCTATGGTAGTTAGAGAACAGCCTCATTACTGTCAAGGACATGTGTGCTATTCTTAGCGACTTCAGTAAGAGCATCGTTGAAACGATTAAAAAGGACAAAATACCTAAAACTTCTGAAAGAGACCACGAAATAGATTTTGTGGATGAAGACTTCAGAAGAAGGAAAAACAGGAGAATCTCCATAAACAAGCCACGAGCCCACGATGGTGGAAGAATGGGAGTTAGGGCCCCAGGAAGGTATGATAAAGGCAAGGCGACAATATTCCCCAGTAGAGGCTCTGCCCACTACTCTAGCAATTCTTTTGATATGTCCATTGACCGGATGCTAGCAAGTGTACTAGATCGGCTAAGTAATATAGAAAAATATAATTATGACCCAAAATATCGAACCCAAGGGAAACTTGTGTTTGTATGTGCTATTTTAATTTCAAAATCAATTTTGTGTATAGAAGAAAAAAGAGAAATCCCAAAGTTGTGATGATTGAAGATTAAAACAAAAAGCAATATTTTAAAACTAAAATAAAACAATTGAAAGAGTAAAAATAAAAACAAGTAAATTAAATGAGGTACACTACAAGAAAATAGCCAAATAGCAACAGAATTCATTTCGTTGCTATTTAGCAACGAAAAATAAATTCCGTTGCTAAAATTGGTTGAAGTTTTAGGGATTTAACAATGGAATACAAAATGGTTGTATTCCGTTGCTAAAAAGGAGGGAGATTTTAGTGCCAAAATATAGCAACGAAAATTAGCAACGAAAAACAATTTCCGTTGCTAAAAATGGCGGCACTTGACAGCGGAAAAAATTTGGGATGAAAATTAGCAACGAAAATTAATTCCGTTGCTAAAATAGCAAAGGAATATAAATTTCATTGCTATTTTATGTCGAATTTAGTGAAGGTATAAATAATAGCAACGGAATTTTTATTCCATTGCTATTTTATGTCGAATTTAGTGAAGGTATAAATAATAGCAACGAAATTATTTTCGTTGCTAAATTAAGTGCTAAGACGTGATGCTAAAATTTTGGGGGGAAATTTAGCAATGAAATTTTATTTTCGTTGCTAAAATAGCAACGAAACTCAATTTTCGTTGCTAATTTTAGAAAATAGCAACAAAAATTCAATTTCGTTGCTAAAATTTTGGGGGAAAATTTAACGGACTTCATTTTCGTTGCTAAAATAAGATTATTCGAGAAAAAAATTTTGTTCCAAAAAACAGTAAAGGAATTCATTTTCCATTGCTAATTTGAAAAATAGCAACGGTATTCATTTTCGTTGCTAAATTAAGATCATTCAAAAAAAAAATTTGTCCCAAAAACAGCAACATAACTCATTTTCCGTTGCTAATTTAAAAAAAGCAATGGAATTCATTTTTCATTGCTAAATTAAGATCATTCGAGAAAAATTTTTATCACAAAAAATAGCAATGGAATTCATTTTCGGTTGCTAATTTTAAAAATAGCAACAGAATTCCATTTTCGTTGCTAAATTAAGATTATTCGAGAAAAAAATTTTGTTCCAAAGAATAGCAACGGAATTCATTTTCCGTTGCTAATTTGAAAATAGCATCAGAATTCCAGTTCCGTTGCTAAATTAAGATCATTCGAGAAAAAAATTTTGTACCAAAAAATAGCAACGAAACTCATTTTCCGTTGCTAATTTGAAAAATAGCAACGAAATCCATTTCCGTTGCTAAATTAAGATTATTCGAGAAAAAAATTTTGTTCCAAAAAATAACAATGGAATTCATTTTCCGTTGCTAATTTGAAAAATAGCAACGGAATTCATTTTCTTGAGATCATATGGGCCATATTTATTTTATTTTTTTATAGTTACAATTTCTAAAAATAGAGTGAAAATTAATTTCATTTGTATTACATGTGATTACCACAAATATTTGATTTAGTTCGTAATCTTCTATCAAAATCTAAGTTCAAAATTTTTTGAGATCTTATGGGCCATAAATAGGGAAACTGAAAGTAATTTTGTAAATAATCAACAATATTTTAGTGACGGAAGAGCGACGAAAATTTAGTTGCATTTTTTTTATAATACTGGCTGAAAATAGCAACGGAATTATAATTTTTGTTGCTGAAAATAGCAACGAAAATTATTTTCCGTTGCTAAAAATTACAACAAAAATTAATTTCCGTTGCTATTTTGATAATTTCACCGAATCTTACATTGTTTGGAATTAGCAACGGAATCATTTCCGTTGCTAAAAATAGCAACGGTGAAAATAGCAACCAATTTTTCCGTTGCTAATTTTAATTAGCAACGGAAAATCAACAATTTCTGTTGCTATTTTCCGTTGCCATTTCAGAATTTTCTTGTAGTGGTAAAAATCAATATTAAAAACAACTTTCACTAAAGGACTATCCACCTTAACCAATATTATTATGACTTAATCAAAAAGTAAACACACAAGTAATTATGGAGAATTCAGATTAATAAACCCAGATAATTTTATTCAAGATTATCATTCCAAGCATTAAAATTCCCTTATTCAGAACAATTCAACACTTAGCATAAAATACCTGAATTAATTCTCCTAGATGTCGATTAAAGCCTTTTTAAAAAGATTTAACTTCCACCTATTCTTAGTTACACTTTTCTCAATTTCAATTTACTTAAATCAACACAAAATTATAGCTTATTCAGATTATAATCATGCATTAACCTAAATAAATCAACCTAAGAACATGCAAATAAATAATCAATTTAAACTAATTAATTAACTAATGCTTAATCAAGCTAACAATCAATTTCAAATTGAGTAAAGACAAGACTATGTTTAAGAACTAAGAAATAATCAACTTGCATTAAATTGAAGATCAAACTTAAGTCATAACAATACAAGTTAAGGATTCAAGTATCATTTAGCAAAAGTTAAAGAAAACTACTCACAAGACATACTTAAAACTAAAACAAAGCTTTGAAGAAAAACAGTGAAAACAAAAACAACGTAAAATAAACTAGAAAATAATGTGCTTAATTCTAAGATTGGATGATTTCTCTGGTATTTTAGACTGCTATTTATAGGCCCAAGTCATAGTGAAATCCTTCTTAAACTCCAAAAATTAATTAGAAAGTGAACTCTGCTAAAACAGGAAGCTCGAGAAAATCCTTCGTCACATGGGACTCCAGCACGTGGCCACGTTTCTTCATGTGTAAATCCACATGTGGTGCTAGTAGTTCTTCACACGTAGTCATGTGTGGTTCCTCATTGCTTCACACGTGGTCACGTGTCCCTCATGTTTTCATTCATTTGTCTTTCACGTGGCCATGGGTCTCTTAAGCTTCAACCTTCACGTGGCCATGTCTTCTAAGCTACACCCCTTCACGTCGCCACGGGTAGATTTCTTCATTGATTTTACATGGTCACGTGAAAACCTTCTGGACTGAACTCTCACTTTCTTGCATCAATTTTTTATTTTTACAGTTTTGACCCAAATCTTTGCCTTTTTTCCAATTTCAACCTTTTTCAGCAAATTGAACCTGAAAAACAACCAAAACTATGAATTAACCTAAAAAATATACAAATCAACAATTTAACTCTAAAACAACCTAAATAACACCAAATTAAGTAAATAACAATGCTTAAAATATATTAGAAACTATATATAATTCACACTTATCATCCATCAAAGACAACATGTCTTTTATGTGAACACCCAACCGTAGTCACTCCAGAAGAGCCAGAGATGAGTTTGCCTCCGTGGCCATAAGAAGGGAGGATAAGTGATTCCGGCAAAAACTCAATCAGTTTGGCTTGACAAGGCCCAAAAAAGGCATGTTTAAGGGGAACACCTGCAGAAACACTACCTCCCCATTTTACAGGAAGATTATGAAGTTTGAGCTAGCTCCCAGGTGGAGAGATGTAGTGATGGATAAGTACACAAGTAAAACCGATCCTACTACTCATCTTGCGAAATATCTGACTAAAGTGCAGGTTTACACCTATGATGAAAGGATTGTCTGCAGAATCTTTCCCACCACCCTAGGAGGAGATACTTTGAATTGGTTTCACGAGCTCCCTCAGGAATCAATCACCTCTTTTAGAAAACTCAAAAAGCTATTCAACACGTGATTTATTATGCCGATACGGGCACTGAAGTCAATGAGTGACCTGTGCAATCTTTACCAGAACACTGATGAAAGTCTTGTAGACTACATTGATGGATTCCAGTCCATAATATCAGAGATGAATAATCTAAACGTGAAAATGGCGACGACGGCCCTAGCAAGAAGCATCATTGATCTTCTACTTTTTGAGTCATTAACAACAAGGCCACCGGTCAGCTTTTTCGACCTGATAGAAAGAGCTAGACAATACATCCAATTCGATGATGCCATGAGGTCCAATAGAGGAAGGAGAACCAACATCATGGACAGGCTACAGTATCCAGATGGGCGATCATTTAATCGAACCTCCGTATCCGATCGGATAATGAGGAGTCCGAACAGGGACACCATCTCAAGAAATTTGGATAAGCGAAAGGATGTTTAACAGGGTAGGTCCATGGTCGGGTTGTCGACGCCCTCCAAAAATAAATTCTGATTCACCTAAACTAACTTGTAGAAATAGTGGAACCAGGTCGAATCCCAAGAGAACTATGATGATTAATTTCTCAATGTTAAAACAAAAGTATAAAGTAAATGGGGGGTTTTGAATCTTTTGAATTGAAACTAAAAGTAAATTAACAAGAAATTAACAGAGAGCAAAAATATTGAATTAAATGAAAATCAATCTTACCAAACTTCCAATTCAAAGGCGTAAATCTCATCCAATTGTAACTTTGATCATAGGCTTAAAGATTAATTTCTCAATCCAAGAACTTAGTCTACTTAATCGAAAAAGCCGTAGAAAGCAATAATTCTCCTAATGTAATTGACTCAAACAAAGCATTTAAAATCAAATCTTACCATTGATTTAACTGGGCACGATAGCGTTCCATATCATTTCAATGATAGCATTAAGAGTTAATGAGAATGACTAAGACAAAGATTAATTGATTGAGATAGCTACAAGTCAATTAATTTTGCATCTTATTTCCCTAGAATTTATTATGCAAGCTATGTAAATCGGAAAGCCGAAATCACACACACATAAGCCAATTCCTTGCTACTAAAATCAATCATTCATGACAATTACGGATCACAAACTCATGGATAGTAATAGAAAAATTAATATTGAAATAAGGCGTCAAGTTAATCAATACAAATAATTCATAGAAATTAAGAACAAGGAAATAGAATTACTTAGATTGAAGAAATCCTTGTTGAGTTCGAAGCCTCACAAGATTACAATTGGAATCGAATCACCCTTGAATCGGAATTAAAAACTTAGCCGCTCATGTTCTGCATCAAAAACATTGTAAAAGAGAAAGAAAATATAACTCAAAAAAATCAAAGCCCAAGCCGCCGTCGTGCCCCTTTTAGAATAAAACTGCTCTTTTTATATCCTCCCATAAGAGTTTTACCCTAACCTTCCTTCTCTTTATTTCCTTCCGAAACAAAACGTGCACGTGCCTTGGAGAATCAACACACTCGGTGGAGCAAGGACCAAAGGCATTGGATCACTCAGTGGAGCAAGGACCATTTTCTATCTTTCACTCGGCAGAGTGTCTTTGACACTCCACGGAGTGTCAAGCTACTGCCCAAACCATGAATTAATCCTGCTTCCCAAAAGGTAAACTTCCCATCAAGTCCTTCTAACTTCCTTCATTCTTTCAATTTAGTCTTAAAAACACCAAAAATACTTAATTAGACAATTAAAACATCAATTAAAGAAACCAACTATTAAAATAACTAAATTAACACAAAACTATCCCAAAAATATAGTAAAAACACACTAAAAACATAGATAAACTTGCATTTATCAAAATACCCCACACTTAGCTTTTGCTCGTCCCCGAGCAAATTTGAACAAAACCACTTCTCAGAATAATCAAACTCAAAATTAGATTTAAACAATTCAAGATTAAATTCAACATTTAACAAGAGCACTCAATAAAATAATGGCTAAAATAAACTCAAATAAGGAAATAAAAATCAGTTTCCATATGTGAAAGACCAAAACAATTTTAAGCAATTTTTAAAAACAAAACACCAATGCATCTCATAGTCAAGCTTCAGAATTGAAGTATACAAAGTACACTTAAGGTTTCGCACTTGAAACTCTAAAAACACTATAGGCCTCTCCTTTAGCACCAGAACCCGAAAGTCATCTCCGCTAAACAACTCAAAGCAAAATATAGATCACTTAGGTCTTAATTAGGTTGTAATGAGGTTTAAGGTATTGGCTATTAAAGAATGGTCAAAGGATAATCAAAGAGAATTAGCCACTCTTTACTTGAATAAATTACATTTCTACCTTTTCAAAATATTAAGCACAATTTCCTTGTAAAGCTTACTTATTGACATTCTATTGAACAATCCCAAAATAGAAGTAATAAGACTGAAATCCCTTTTTTTTATCTATGAGAAGTCCCAATTTCTTTGCCTTTTTAACTACCCCACACTTAAAATTTTGCCATATGCTAGCTTTAATTTTTTTTTCTTCTTTTTTTTTCTTTTAGCTTCTTTTGTTGGCAAACCACATAAACAGGGGTAAAACAAGGATATTTATACAAGCACTTGACTTTACCACACAATTCTTGCCCCAAATGATGCAATCATTCTCATTACACTTAATTTAAGTGCCCAATAAATGTAAACCTATCCAAATCTAGAGTGGCCAATTCTAGAGGGTAGATAAAAGCTTTTAGGCTATATGGTTTATGATGAGTGTAACAAAAACAATAAACATGGTACGCTTTAAGCATACCTCATTAAGCTCAAATTGGCTAACAAAGGTTAATCATATCAAAAGGGTAGGGAAAATAGTCTTTTTATTAGCTCAACAAGAAAAATCTGCCTAGATCACTTTCTAAGTTGCTTGAGTTGCTTTTATGCTTCGAAGGGTGATGAGGAAGGTTCTAATGTCCTAAAATTCATTGCTCAACTATTTCAATGCACTGGTTTTTCTAAAGTTCAAAAACTGGTCTTTTATGCTTTAAATGTACGGAAACTAATAATTATAAACCAAGCTGAGTAATAGATTAGCTCAAAATTTCAGTGAACAACCTACTTGCCTTATTGCTAAATCATAATCCTGATTATTGCACAATCTAAATTCAAGTTCAATTTGTTCAAATTCTGAGAAGAACTAGGGCAAACTAAGCTTTATGTAAGCTAAGTGATACATGCGGATTAACTATGTATTCGAAGGACAAAAACAACTAAGTAACCAAGAACTAGCAACTATTCATATCATCATTGAGTTAGTTACAGCACCAAGTTGCTCCTAAGATTACTATTACACACCAAAAAGTAAACTAAAAATTAAAAACAAAACAACATAAAACATAAGAACATAAGTGTTTTCATGATATAAAGAAAAAGAAAAAGTAGACTTCCTGGATTTTAGCAACATCTAGAGCTCAGAGAAGCGCTACCCCCCTCACAAAAATTGTTGCTGTCCACAGCAACTCAAACTTGGTTCACTCGGATGGCGGAGGTGGTGGTGGTGGAAAGCACCTCCAAAACTCAACATTAAATCGTTCAAAGTCTTTGCGCAGGTCACCAATATCATCACGCATATTGTCGAGCCTGCCTATGACCTGATTCATGAAAGTCATAAGTATTGGAGGAACTTCTGGCTGTGCAGGAGCTGGGGCAACGACTGGAGCAGGAGGCTGTTGTGCTGGACCTGCTGGGTCGGGTGCAACATCTTCTGGTTCCTCGTCGCAATTTCGGCCAATGGTGATTAACTGCAAATACTCATCTCGGGTAGACCAGTGCCTCCTGGGTTTCAACACTAAAATTTTCATTCGAGTTAGCATATCATATTCAATGTATTTGATCTCACCGAGGGATTGCCGTTTATCCATGTGTCCCACATGGTCAGCCATAATTGTTGCGATCCACCCTAAAGATGTTTTCCTGATTTTGGGATTCTTCTTTTGTAATTACTCAATTTTACGGGATAGAATCACAGCACCATTGATCTTGACTCCTTCTACCATACACCGTAGAAGCATGCATTCTTCATTATTAATTGCACCTGTACCGCCAAGACAACTAAAGAACGTGATGGATAAAAATCTATGTAAAATGCGCAATGCATGGCTGCCTAAAACACGTGCTTTCATCTTGCTTGTCCGGTATTCGGTTGGATTGAGGGGATCCCGAATAAATTCCCAATTCTCCTAATGTGTAGCATTGGATAACTCTCCTAGGGCGGTATTTGGGAATCCCAATTTAGTAGCAAAATCAGAAAAAGGCACGGAATAACATCTTCTACCAAGCTTAAAGCGTACAGTGCCCAAATCCTGCTCATCAGCAAATGTCAGCTTAAAAGAAGTGAAAAATTGCAGGGCGATATAAGGGTGAACCTCGGGTCGCTTTAAAATGAATTGCTCCCAGCCAATATTCTGGATAAGGGGGTATACTTCATGCCAAAGGTTGCCATCTGCAATATCCAAGTAAAACTCATGGATGTATACCGGCTTCTCAAATGTCACGTCCTTGAAATACTCATACAATTCTGCATTTTCGTCATCAATGTAGGCAGGGATAGGCTTTGCTGTAGAGGTGGATGCTCCCTCAGTTCTTGCTTTTTTCGGGGCCACTACACAAATGTCACCATGTCAAATTAAATGATAGAGTAAAGGCAATCACAAATAGCATGGTTTTAAAATGTCAAGTGTTGAGCAACTAATGAATTGAGTGGATAAATGGAATGGAATGCAATGGAATGAGAAAGACAAATGGCATAATAAATGAAGGAAAGCCGGCAACGGAACCATCTTCAAATTGCTAAGCTTTTGTATTTTTTTTTTCGTTGAGACATTTAGTCGAACAAGTTGTGAGCATGACTTCATAAAGCTCTAACCGATGTGATTCAAACTATCTCAAACCCAAATTGATATCACAATACTCTATTACATGCATTTAACTCAATGACAAGCAAAAATATCCCAAACCATAGCAAGAAGGATGCAAAATTCCACTACAAAATAGGTACGAAGACACAACTATTGAAGAAGAAATTGAGATCCCAACCAAGAAATTAAACAAGTTAAAGGCACCAAAATACTTACTTGAGTGATGATGGAACGAAGGAGGAAGATTTAAGAGGTAGAAGATTTGCTCAGTGGAGTAGGAATGAGAGAACCCGTGAAAAAAAAATGAGGGACCGTGAAAACTTCGCAAATAATGAAGGAAAGTGGATGTGTGCGAAAGTGAAAGAAATTGGTCCTTTTAAATTGTCGGGCTCGGTGGGGTGAGGGACACTCGGTGGAGTGTTCTCACACTCTACCAAGTATGACCCTTCGGGAACTCCAAGCAAAGATAGTCACTTTTTTTCTTTTTTTTTAATTTTTTTTCTTTTGATTTTTGCTGCACTAGGGACACTCGGTGGAGTGTTCGCACACTCTACCGAGCGTGACCCTTCGGGAACCCAAGCAATTTTTTTTTATGAAACTTTAATACTTCAATAAAATCCTTACTAAAGATCATTTTCTTACATCATGAAACACTTTAGACACATAAAAAGTTAAGACGAACTCTAAATAACAAAAACTTATTAAATGACATAATTAAATCTACTGTTAAAATAAAAATTTATTACGAGCAAAAGAAAGAGATATAGTTCTGAGTTTTTGTTAGTCCTCAGCTCGACTTTTAGAACTGCCTTACTTGTTAAGAAGTACCGGAGTACTGAGGGTCATTCAAATGCATGCTAATGATACATTGAACAATTTCTCCCTCATGAAAAATCTTCAAGCGATGGCCATTGACTTTAAAAACTTTACCCGTGTCCAGGCTTTGAATTTCCACTGCACCGTAAGGAAACACATTAGTAACAACAAATGGACCAATCCAATGAGAACAAAACTTACCAGGCATAAGCTTCAAGCGAGAATTGTATAACAACACCTTTTGACCAGCTGTGAATTGTTTCCTAATAAGCATGTTATCATGAAACATTTTAGATTTCTCCTTATAAATTCTCGAATTCTCGTAAGCATCTAACCGCAACTCTTCTAATTCTTGTAACTGCAATAATCTTGACTTACCTGCCTTGTCTAAATCCATGTTACATCGGCGTACAGCCCAATAGGCTCTATGCTCGATTTCCACTGGTAGATGACATGCCTTACCAAAGATCAAACGATAGGGAGACATACCTATAGGGGTCTTGTAGGCAGTGCGGTATGCCCAAAGAGCATCGTCTAAACGAAGACTCCAGTCTTTCCTTCCTGGATTGACTGTCTTTTCCAAGATGGATTTAACTTCCCTATTTGAAACTTCGGCTTGTCCATTGGTTTGGGGGTGATATGCAGTAGCGACTCTATGATTTACTCCATACTTTTTCATCAAAGCTTCAACCGATCGATTGCAAAAGTGTGTTCCTTGATCACTGATAATTGCTCTTGGAATTCCAAACCTAGCAAAGATGTTAGCCTTGATAAAACCTACAACAGCTTGAGAATCATCAGTTTTGGTGGCTTTAGCTTCCACCCATTTTGAAACATAATCCACAGCCAAAAGAATGTAAGAAAAACAGCAAGAAGAAGGCAAAGGACCCATAAAATCAATTCCCCATACATCAAATATCTCACAAATAAGAATAGGGATTTGAGGCATTTCATTCCTTCTTGATAACGCACCTACCTTTTGGCACTTTTCACAAGTTTTGCAAAATTGATACGCATCTTTAAACAAAGATTCCCAATACAAACCGCTATCTAAAACCTTCCTAGCAGTTCGTTTTGGTCCAAAATGTCCTCCACATGCATAATCATGGCAAAATGTTAAAATGGATTGAAACTCATTTTCAGGCACACATCTCCTAATCACTTGATCGGAACAAAATTTCCATAAGTAAGGCTCATCCCAGACATAGTACTTAGAATCACTTTTTATTTTTATCTTCCTAGATTTACTAAGACCACTAGGTAGACTTCCCGTAACCAAATAATTAACTATATCAGCATACCAAGGATTCATACCTTTGATATGGAATAATTACTCATCTGGAAATTTATCATTGAGAGGGATTTCTTCTTCTTCCCTTATCAATCGACTTAAATGGTCCGCAACTGAATTTTCCACTCCTTTTCTGTCCATTATCTTCATGTCAAATTCCTGGAGAAGCAAAATCCACCGAATCAGCCTCGGTTTTGATTCTTTCTTGGCCAGAAGATATTTTAAAGCTGCATGGTCAGAAAACACAATGACTTTAGAGCCAAGCACATAAGACCGAAATTTTTATAATGCAAAAACAATTGACAACAGTTCTTTTTCTGTAGTGGAATAATTGCACTGAGCAGGATTTAGGGTCCTAGAAGCATAATAGATGACATGACTTTTCTTCTCCACCCTTTGTCCTAGAACTGCTCCCACTGCATAGTTACTTGCATCGCACATGACCTCAAATGGTAAGTCCCATCGAGGTGGTTGAATGATAGACGCACTAGTCAGCAGTTCTTTGAGTTTATCAAATGCCTTCTTACATTCCTTTCCAAACTCAAATTGGGCTTCCTTTTGCAACAAATTTGTCAAAGGCAAAGCAACCTTAGAGAAGTCTTTTATGAACCTGCGATAAAATCCTGCATGTCCAAGAAAAGAACGCACTTCCCTAACATTTGTAGGGTAGGGTAAGTTTGCAATTATATCAACTTTTGCCTTATCAACTTCTATTCCACTAGATGAAATCACATGTCCCAAAACTATGCCTTGAGTAGCCATAAAATGATACTTTTCATAATTTAACACCAAATTAGTTTCTATGCATCTTTTTAAAACCTTGGTTAAATTATTTAAGCAATCATCAAATGAATTCCCATATACAGTGAAATCATCCATAAAAACTTCAATGCAATTCTCAATATATTCAGAAAAAATACTCATCATGCATCTTTGAAACGTACCTGGAGCGTTACAGAGTTCAAAAGGCATTCGCCTATAAGCATAAGTTCCAAAGGGACAAGTGAATGTTGTCTTTTCTTGGTCTTCTTGCGCAATGGGAATTTGATAGAAACCTGAAAAACCATCAAGAAAACAAAAGAAAGACTTTCCAGCCAATCTCTCTAGCATTTGATCAATAAAGGGTAGAGGAAAGTGATCTTTTCTAGTAACTTGATTAAGTTTTCGAAAATCTATACACATCCTCCAACCATTTTGCACACGCATAGGGACAAGTTCATTATTCAAATTTCGTACCACGGTTATCCCAATTTTCTTTGGAACAACATGAATTGGACTTACCCATTCGCTATCCGAGATTGGATATATAATACCTGCATCTAGTAACTTGAGAATCTCTTTCATCACAACCTCTTTCATAGCAGGATTCAACCTCTTTTGTGATTCTCGAGAGGGTTTGGCATCTTCTTCAAGCAGGATTCTGTGCATACAAATGGACGGGCTAATGCCTTTAATGTCAGGTAAGGTCCAACCAATTGCAACCTTGTACTCTTTCAAAATGCGAACCAAATTTTCCTCTTGCTCTTTCGTGAGACCTTTAGAGATGATCACCGGCAAAGTTTCACCTTCACCTAAATACATGTATTTGAGGTGTCCTGGTAGAGCTTTCAACTCTAGTTTTGGCGCCTGCACAATAGAAGGTAGCATTTTATTAGTAGTAGAAGAGATTTCAGCATTAAAGTTTATTGGTTCCGATAATGTTGCTGAAAATAGTTTTTCTACACCAAGTTCCCCTATGATCCTTTCTAGATTAGGTTGTGCATCCTGTTCTAGCTCATTACCATCACTTTCTTGAACAAATACATCCTACACAATAGAATCTATTTCATCAATTTGACAAAGAGAATGCACATCAGCAGGATACTTTATAGCATCAAAAATATTAAACTTAACAATCTCTCCATCAAATTCAACGGACAATGTACCCTCATCTACATCAATTTTCGTCTTTGCCGTTTTCATAAAAGGTCTTCCCAACAAAATCGAAGCCGATTTCGAAGAAGGATTGCCTTCCATCTCTAAAATGTAAAAGTCTACAGGAAATATAAGCTCATTTACTTGCACCAAAACATCTTCAACAATCCCTAAAGGGTGAATATAAGAACGGTTCGCCAATTGAATAACTACATCAGTCCTTTGCAAGTCATTTAATTTTAATTCTTGGTAAACAGAAAATGGCATTACATTAATCGAAGCTCCTAAGTCTAACATAGCATGCTCAACTTTCTTTTCACCAATCACACATGGTAATGAAAACATACCTGGATCCTTGCATTTTTCTGGCATATTTCTCTGCAAAATTGCGGACACATTCTTACTTACCTCAACCTTTCCTTTTTCTTTCATTTTTCTTTTGTTGGTACATAACTCTTTCAAGAACTTTGCATATTTCAGGATTTGTTTGACAGCCTCCAACAAAGGAATGTTGATTTGTACTCTCCTAAATGTATCCAGGATCTCCTTCTCTTGCTCATCTTCCTTTGGTTTAGCTAACCTGCTAGGAAATGGCGGAGTAGGGGTGTGAGAAGAAAGACATAAAGGAGGATCGAATGTTACCTTTCGCTTCGTTTTAGGGGAAGCTTCTTCATCATCATCTTCTTTGCCTACTTCAGCTTCTTTTGATGGAGTGGATCCTAAAGGAATTTCTTTTCCACTTCTCAGCAAGATTGCACTGCAATTCTCCTTTGGATTCACTTCTGGTTGTGAAGGCAACTTTCCAGAATTTTGAGCTTCCAATTTACTAACTGAAGTGGCCAATTGAGTAATTTGGTTGCCTAAATTCTGAATGCTTGTCCTTGTTTCTTGAATGTTGGTTCTTGTTTCCTGTTGGAATTGAAGAGTATTATTAGCAAGATTTTTAACAATATCTTCCAAAGACATACCTGAAGTTGGAGCTTGAGTTTGTGTAGGAACTGGAGGTGGTCTAGTGAAATTCTGAGGGGGTGGCTTTTGTTGTCCTCCTTGATTTCCATAGCTGAAATTGGGATGGTCCCTCCATCCAGGATTGTAATGGTTAGAATAGGGATCATACTTCCTTTGAGGTAGACCGGGAAATCCTCCTACTGCATTAGCTTTTTGTGTGGAGTCTTGTTGTAATGTAGGGCACATATCAGTTGAATGCCCTTGAATTGAGCATATTCCACATGCTTTCGCTGTTTGCAATTGCCCTACAGCCATTTGACGAACTAAAGCAGTTAAATCAGAAAGTTGACTTTTAAGTTCACTTACCTCATTGACTTGCTTGGTAGATCCTCCACCTCTTGTACCGAATTGCTGGGAATTCTCAGCCATGTTAGAAATCAGTAGTTTGGCTTCTTGAGGTGTCTTGTTCACTAAGGCTCCACCACTCGCTGCATCTATCATACTCCTATCCATTGGTAGTAATCCTTCATAAAAATATTGAATCAGGAGTTGGTCAGAAATCTGATGGTGGGGAAAACTAGCACACAGCCTCTTGAACCTTTCCCAGTATTCATACAAAGTTTCTCCTGTGATCTGCGTAATGCCATAAATCTCCTTTCTAATGTTAGCAGCTCGTGATGCGGGAAAAATTTTTTCCAGAAATAACCTTTTCATCTCACTCCATGTAGTGATTGATCCCGACGGAAGATAATAGAGCCAGTCTTTAGCTTGATCCTTCAAAGAGAAAGGAAAAGCTCTAAGGTTGATCTGCTCCTCAGTCACTCCCTGTGGTTTCATTCCAGAGCAAACGATGTGGAATTCCTTCAAATGTTTATGGGGATCTTCACCTGCACAGCCACGAAAAGAAGGAAGTAAATGAATCAAACCAAATTTTAATTCAAAATCATTTGCAAGGTTAGGAAAAGTAATGCATAAAGGTTGTTGATTCAAATTTGGCGTAGCTAGCTCCTTGAGAGTTCTGTCAGCCATCTTTTCTTCCAATTCTTCAAATATCGAAATTCCACCAATTGTCGATTCTATCTCCAATTCTTCCTTAAGGCATCTCTTCCTTAACTTAGTTTCTTTTCTCAATCGACGCGCTGTCTTTTCAATTTCAGGATTATACTGCAAATCAAAGATCTGAGAAGAACGAGTCATAAACAAAAACAAATAAATGAAACAATGAGAAACTAAAAATATAGTTCCCCGGCAACGGCGCCAAATTTTGGTCGGGTTGTCGACGCCCTCCAAAAATAAATTCTGATTCACCTAAACTAACTTGTAGAAATAGTGGAACCAGGTCGAATCCCAAGAGAACTATGATGATTAATTTCTCAATGTTAAAACAAAAGTATAAAGTAAATGGGGGGTTTTTAATCTTTTGAATTGAAACTAAAAGTAAATTAACAAGAAATTAACAGAAAGCAAAAATATTGAATTAAATGAAAATCAATCTTACCAAACTTTCAATTCAAAGGCGTAAATCTCATCCAATTGTAACTTTGATCATAGGCTTAAAGATTAATTTCTCAATCCAAGAACTTAGTCTTCTTAATCGGAAAAGCCGTAGAAAGCAATAATTCTCCTAATGTAATTGACTCAAACAAAACATTTAAAATCAAATCTTACCATTGATTTAACTGGGCACGATAGCGTTCCATATCATTTCAATGATAGCATTAAGAGTTAATGAGAATGACTAAGACAAAGATTAATTGATTGAGATAGCTACAAGTCAATTAATTTTGCATCTTATTTCCCTAGAATTTATTATGCAAGCTATGTAAATCGGAAAGCCGAAATCACACACACATAAGCCAATTCCTTGCTACTAAAATCAATTATTCATGACAATTACGGATCACAAACTCATGGATTGCAATAGAAAAATTAATATTGAAATAAGGCGTCAAGTTAATCAATACAAATAATTCATAGAAATTAAGAACAAGGAAATAGAATTACTTAGATTGAAGAAATCCTTGTTGAGTTCGAAGCCTCACAAGATTACAATTGGAATCGAATCACCCTTGAATCGGAATTAAAAACTTAGCCGCTCATGTTCTCCATAAAAAACATTGTAAAAGAGAAAGAAAATAGAACTCAAAAAAATCAAAGCCCAAGCCGCCGTCGTGCCCCTTTTAGAATAAAACTGCTCTTTTTATATCCTCCCATAAGAGTTTTACCCTAACCTTCCTTCTCTTTATTTCCTTCCGAAATAAAACGTGCACGTGCCTTGGAGAATCAACACACTCGGTGGAGCAAGGACCAAAGGCATTGGATCACTCGGTGGAGCAAGGACCATTTTCTATCTTTCACTCGGCAGAGTGTCTTTGACACTCCACGGAGTGTCAAGCTACTGCCCAAACCGTGAATTAATCCTGCTTCCCAAAAGGTAAACTTCCCATCAAGTCCTTCTAACTTCCTTCATTCTTTCAATTTAGTCTTAAAAACACCAAAAATACTTAATTAGACAATTAAAACATCAATTAAAGAAACCAACTATTAAAATAACTAAATTAACACAAAACTATCCCAAAAATATAGTAAAAACACACTAAAAACATAGATAAACTTGCATTTATCAGTCCGATTGGTCTGACGATTAACAGGCCTAGACCTTCACCCCACTCAACACCATCTTTGCCCAAGAACAAATGCATGCCATGTCATAAAACAAAAGGGTTTCTCCAAAAGGTCCCTACGAACCAGGCAGCAGTGGCCAATCGACTTGCCATAGTGTCCGTGTCACACCCTTCTCGGAACAGTTCTTTCTAATACAAAACTTAGCCGAAACTGGTAAATTTTTTTTTCTATCGAACAATTCGAAACACTCAAAATACTTTTCCATTAATTTCAGAATCATTCAACAGTCTTGTAAACAATTAAAACATATACAAAAATAGCTTTAAGCCAAAATCTTATATCAGACATATATCCATCAATAACATAAATACAAATAAACTACAGTTCAGACTTTTACCTTATTAGTCTAAGTATATACATGCCAAAATATAATACAACCTTATTAGTCTAAGTATATACATGCCAAAATATAATACAGTCTTATACAAAATATTTTTTTCTAATCTGGCTCCATTATGTACTATGCTTCCGCAAACCTTCATATCCTGCACGCAGTAACCACTACGTGCTGAGTACTAAATATGTTCAGTGGTGACTACTAATCCAAGAATTTCCCAAAATAAAGCATAATTTCGTAATTTATGCTACTAGTATTCATATTTCATTAAACATTTTCTTTTACATCGGTTAACATTAATCATGTTATTAACTTGTATTTTGGTAATTATTGTTCTTTGGTTTTTTTCAAATTTTCAACTTATTTTACAGTATTTTCTTAGGTGGATCGATATCAGATTTGTTATTACCTTACATTATTTTCACTATAACTTTTACTTTTATTATTACTTTTGTCTTATATTTTAGCCACATCAATTTAATTATCATTTCATTAGCAATATGTATTGGTACTCGCGTCTTTAAGATCACCAAAATAAACTATAATTAATTCTTAATCTTACTGGTCAATTATTCAATCTGTATTCTGACTATACTTTTTGCTATTTATTTTTTTACTTTACTTAAACTTTTATCTAATAAATGCATTGCTATTTAAAGCCTTATAAGCTTTATTGCAAAGCGATACTGCTATTTTGGGACACTTTGCGGTCAAATTCTATTTCATTCTTTCATACATTCATTTATGATCAAATGTATGCTTTAAAATTATGTCTTTTATCATTTGAACAATGATATGCCTTTTCATAGTTTTACTTTTTATTCAACATATCTTTCAGAAAAGCGTTACCTAAAAATTAAATTTTACTTCATGTTAATCTCATCACTTTTAACTTTAAACAGGAAAAGTAATATTATTTTTCAGACTTGTCATTATTTTTATAGTAGTAATTGGTACAAGAATTACCAATCAATTAAAATTATCTTTTTCACTTAAAACAAAATATATTTTAAATTCTTATAAAAGCTTAACTAAACATTGATTTAATATTTTATTCTTATAAAACTTTTCTTTTTTATTTTTTCTTATTAATTACACTTTTCAGAAATCTTACAGATTTATTTTAACTTTGTATTTTCTTTCAAATGAATCGTTTTTCGTTATATATTTTTATATTCAATTTAATTAAACAGTACTTATTTATTCATTTCGATGTGTCCCTAGTACAATATAACAGGTTTCTCACAAAGGATACGCGGGACTGGACCCGAAGGTCCCACTAAACAGATAGAGAAATGATCTCGAAAGATCAAGTCTCACAGAGCAGAAACAGATACACTTTCACTTTCACTGAAGCTATGGAGATCAAAGACCCCACCCATAGCTAAGCAAGTCGCCATGACTTGCACCGTGGTACAGAGATGTCCCTATGGTTAGCCAATTATATCCAAAACAAGAATCATAATACCTGTCTATCGTTAAGGGCAAACATAATCAGGCACATTTATAAACCTTTTTGAATATTAAAATCTTTAATTTCTTTCTTTTATTCCTTTATATATTATATTATGAGCAAATACACTCTTTTAGTATTTTTGACTTTTCAATAACTTTCGTCTTTTTTTTCACATTATCTTTTCAAGTCACTATTGTGAATTATTCTTTAATAATTCACTCAAACACTTGGACTTTTCAATTTTTTTATACAAATTATGAATTCTCTTTTATTCTTTTTGTATAATTTTTTACGAATTATTTTCAATACTTTTAGGCTTGACGTTTTTACAATTTCTTTTCTTTTTCAATCAAAATTTTCAATTATTCGATATGCCGGCTTTATTTCGTCAACGAATTATTTTTATAATCATTTACTCTTTTAATACTTTTTGTTGACTAATTTATTTTGATAAATTAGTCACATCTTTATTTTTCTACTTTTTATGTAATTAGGAACTCTATGAATATCAATTATTATCTTATGTCTCGAACATGCATAATTTGACTTTTTCTATCGGACTGTTTATTTCAAATACATAATTACGATTTTGCCATTATAATCATTTATTTTCATTTTTATTTTATAATTTTTTCCATTATTCATCTTTTATTCTTTATTTTATCATTTTCGGGTAAAATTACATTTCAGTCCTTAAACCATGAAAACTTTATCTTTTGACACAGATAGGTCTTCAAAATTATCATTTTACCCTTATTACTATTTCTTACTTATTTTTACTCATTAGTCATCCACTTTGCCAAAATTACCATTTTATCCCAAAACTTTTATTTTATTTCATTTAAGTTCCTTTTTTTCCATTTAAAACTCATTTTATCTTTCTTTTATTTACGTATCAATTTATTTCTATCATTTCTATTTATTTATGAATTATTTACTAATAATTCATTATTCTTATTATTTTCATGACCTACTAATTATTTCAAAAAGTTCGTCGGTTGACTTTTTATTTATTGTCATTGACATTAATTTAATTTCACATTAATTCATCATTTTTGTCATTTTTATACAATTATGCATTAAAAATTCAATTATTTTCATTGTACATATCCACATAAAAATTTCAATAAAATCCCAATCAATTCATTAAATTTCAATAAAATTTATTTATGCATTATTTATTATTCAGTATTATTTTCCACTAAAATAATCAATTATTCCTCATTATTTCACAATTTTCACTATAGACATAACCAAAGCATAGGCTTTAAAATTTCAAAATTAATTTCAATAATTCATTAAAAATCCAAAGGCATCAATTATCATCACTATATTCAATTTAGGCCAACATATATTATTTTCATGCAAAATTTCACATATTTCTTTTAATGCATAATTCGGCCATCACTACTTTTTCACCTTAAAAATTTTCTCTCTCATTTTCACTTTCCATTTATTTCTTGTCTAGTCCAATTACAATTACCCTATCACAATTTCATCAAATAACAATTTTACATATTTTTACCTTAATTATATAATTAAAAAAATTCATATTAATAGGAAAACTAAAGGATTTTGTAGTCACTTACCTTTTTCCATACTTTAACTTCCTTAGGCTTCCTTTTTCATGCCTTAACTCAAAGAAATTCCTCCATCATCATACAAATCTCATGGGAGCCGAATTCCTCCTTCACCAAAACACCAAGATTTCATTATTTTTAGCTCAAAATAACACCGAATCCAATCTCTATGCATCCAAAACTATGAGAAAACACTAAAAAAATAATTTAAATCCATAAATTCCTTAACTTCCAACTTACCCCTCTTTCTTTCTCAACTTGATTCCTTGTCTTTTTTTTACTCAAATCACTTGATTGAGATCACTAGGATGATCTAGAGAGCTGAAACTTCACTTTTTATGTTGGGATTTAAGAGAGATTTGGAGTATAAAAAGAAGAAATCCTAGGGAGAGATGGAGAAGAGGTGGTTCGGCCATCTTCGGAGGAGAAGATAGAGCTAGAAAAATCTGGAGATTTTTACAGATTTTTCCTCTATTTATACCTCTCAAATGGGCCTAATTATGGGCTTAATTAATGGGTTTAACCCAAATATAAAATTAAGCCCATTTTAAGTCATTTTGGGCCCAAACCAAAATCTCTATCTTTCTCACTTCAAATCACTTTAATTTTGATTTCATCATTCTTAAAACATCGAAAATAGGTAGGACGTAAATTTTTGGCTCAATCGAAGTTCGTTATTGGTCTGATTCAAACTTATCGATCCAATTCGATAACTGCCGGTGTCATCGAAAAATTCCATTCTCATCACCAAAATATTCTACATAAAAATTCATGTAGGCACGCAAAATCTGGCAATATTTGGAGTTTTTTTACTATTTTTAATTATTTATGCAAAATCAAGTCTCCTTTCCTACCAGGAAAATCGACTCGCTACCTTTTTCGTATTTTTAATTTTTGGAGGTCCATTTGACCTCAAATTCACTTCAAATTTCAACCTTAGGCTCATCATGACTATTCATTTCAAATGGTCCAATAAAATATTTTTGACTTTCGGATGTTCTTTCGAGTCCGAAAAATACTATTCACTATCGAAAAGTACTATTTACGGCTGATACGGTGTTAAGGCCATTACAGTCCGCCTCCGAACAGGAAGTCATAGAAGAAGAAGGCTACATCCTGAGAGAGTGATTCGCTGGGCGCATGAAACTAGTGGAATCATTACAAAAAAAGTACTCAAGATCGGATATTTCTGAAAGAAGCCAATGCCAAAGTGGCTGCCTATAAGCAAAGGGTCGCTGAATATTATAGCATGAAGATGAAGCTGAGAACTTTCAACATTGTTGACCTGGCACTCTGGAAGGCAGGTACAAGCATTAACTTACAACATCTTTAATTAAATTTTGTAAGTCTTTCTCTAGTGCAACTCCTTTTTCATTTCGGTCGATTGATATTACATTCCGATGGAGGTTTTCTAATTTTGATTGGTCGATTAGCATTCCCAAATGATGTCTTTCTATTCCGATCGGTCGATTTAGCATCCCGACCAATGTCTTTCTATTCCAATCGATTGATCTAGCATCCCGTCTATTTCGGTCGATGTAAAATTTCGACCAATGAAAAGCCCAAGTAAATACGAGGCCTAAAGGTCATTTGCTATGCTTTGCATTCTTATGGCCGACCAATCATGATCGGATCGGATCATTCGCCCAAACTTCTAAACTTATCCGCTAAGCTCGATGTTCATCCCGAGCTGAAAAATATGAAAGTTGGAATCTATTAATTTGGTATAACTTATCCACTAGGCTTAACGATCATCCCGAGCCAAAAATACAAAAGTTGGAATCCATCTATTTAATTCCAATCAATGAAAATTCCGATCAATGTAATAAATTTCGATCAATGAAAATTTCGATTGATGATCTTTTTAATTCTAATTGATGATAATCCCAGTCAATGTATTTTAATTTCGATCGATGATAACCCCCATCGATGCATTTACATCCATCAGAGGCCTTCCTTAGTGGAGCAAAACCTTTTGAATGCCAAGCCCTACCTAGGGATAATATCTAAGCAGGCCTCTACTTGAGCTACGAAAATGACTGCTAGGAATGAGCGGGCTAAGCGCCCTTAAACCCCTTGAAGGCCTCCCCTAGTGGGAATGAAACCCCTTGAATTCCAAGCGCTACCTGGGGATAATACCTAAACGGTAACTCCCAAACTGTAACTTCCAAGCGGTAACTCCCAAGTGGTAATACCCACAGACCAATCGGATCGGGTCGAAAATACTCATCCATCGCCAAGTGCGGATCGGATTTAATAAGTTGACCACTGCCAATAGCGGATCGAATTGCATAAGCTCCTGTAAATTCAGGAAGCATCTTTACTACTCGCACCCGATCGAACTCTTTTGAGGGGGGATAAGTGATAACTGCGGAAATAATATTTTTTAAGGCCCAGACAATCAGCCCAGTAGCACCTGGCAAGGCCCAAAGCCCTTTAGCAATGAACATCAAGCGTAAGCTGGAAGCCAGGACAGTGCCGCATCACGTTCGATCGGACTGATAGGACAACAAGTCCCATCAGTCCACTGACACAAGATAGCGCACATGCCTTTCACCTGCTCCCTGTTGCTTCGTTGCTCACCCGTTCGAACTGCTAATTATCACGCCTCAAGCACTCAAGTGCACCTCCTCTATCTCCTATAAATAGCCCAAAAATAATGGCTTCAAGTATTGACTCTCTGAGACTTTTTTTTCTAAGTACTTTCTCTGTAGAAAGCTACTAACTTAAGTTTTAGAGTGCTTACGCTTGGTCCGACCGGACACTCTTTCTTGTAGGACTCAAGCATCCGATCGGAGCAGTACAGTCAGCCCTCTTTCTTTTCAAATAAAGATATTTTCGATCTTATTATTTGGTGCTTTCAGTCCCGTCAGCTCTCTCTCTCTTTTTAGATAAAGACATTTCCGGTCTTATCAATAATATTGATAAAAAATATTGAATTTTTTCAGAAAAAAATGAATATTGATTATTGAATTTATAAAAAGATAAGATATTGAAAATAATTTATTTTCCTTGAATTTTTTTCGATATATATTTTTCTAAAAAATGAAAAAAAAAAAGAGTTTCTTCATAAATACTATATATATATATATATATTTGCACTCTCATATTTTTTTAACTTTGTTAAATATCATTTTTTAAATTTTCTCTTTCATAATTACTATAACTTTCAAAAATGTTCCACATCTCTATTTTTAATTTTTTATGGTGTTAAAGTCTGTGGCTTTAGTTGCTATGCTCTGTTGTTTTGTAAAGGCAAATGCCCAAAAGCAGTAGGCAGGACTTAAACTAAGCGTTGATAAAACATTTTTGAAAACAATAAGATCACCTAATTCAAATTATTTTAATAAAGAAACATATTTTGACCAATGACTAGCTAATTAAATGGTATCTATGGTATGGACTTTTTTGTTATCTTGAGCGTCTAGGTTATCATGTTGGAATTCAACATAGGGTTACAAAGAAGGATGCAATGAAATGGTTTCGAGTGAAATATAAAGGTGTTATACTTAACAAGTCCTAAAATATTGGAGCTTAGTTTTGTTTTTGTTCAAGTTTTGAAGTCTTACATGTTTCAGAATCTTGTTGTTTCCCATTTCTTAATGTTTTTGGCGTTAGAACTGTTGCAGAAAATATTTTATTCGTTGAAGTTGGAATACTTATGTTGGTCTTTCAGTTGTTAAAACTGTTATGTTTTATTCATATATCCGAGGGTATTACTTAAAACGTTTTGCTTTAAGTTGAGAAAAAATTAAGTTGACGAATTTGACCATCATAGTGAGAAGTTAATGTCTACGGCCGACATCAATTTTGCTGCAATGTACCCAGTTATTACATAAAATATGAGAAGTGTGGAGAAAAATAGTGGAAGAATCGTTGAAAATATGAGATGTGTGGATAAAAATAGTGGAAGAATCATTGAAAATATGAATCAATTACATACAGATCTTATTCTCACAACGGCGTGAACTAATTTATGTTCAAGAAGATAAATTAACAAAATGAGAACACCATCCAGATATAACCTCCAGTAATAAATCAAAGAATTAATTGAGATATGGAAATAAAAAAGCTTGATGTGCGTTGCACCTTAAAACAAAAATGCTTGAATGTCTTGATAAATTTTCTGCACAAATTGCCAGTAGTTCATGAGGACTATACCAGAAGCTTTAAATTCACAAACATGAATTCTTTAACAAGTATAAGAACTTATGTAATATAGAATTGACAAACTCATACGACCGTAAAACCATACAAAAATGGAGAAAAATAATTGCATATAGTAGATCCAAACAAAATGGTTTTATGCCTATGTTGGGTTCATATAAAATGTCTGTTATAATTAAAATTTTCAAATGTATTTATAGACAGATAAGAACAATAAGCTAAGTATGGGTGGATCCCCAACTAAATATAGTGTATTTTTTTTTGTACATAAAAAATACAATATATTTTCTTTTGTACATGAAAATATAGTGTATTTTTTTATACATAAATAAAATACACTGTATTTTCTTTTGATGAAATTTAATATACTATATTTTTTTTGTACATAAAAAATACAGTATATTTTCTTTTATATATAAATAAAATATAGTATATTTTCTTTTGTACATAAGAAATATAATGTATTTTCTTTTGTATATAAATAAAATATAGTATATTTTTTTGTACATAAATAAAATATAATATATTTTTTATACATAAAAAATACAGTATATTTTATAATTTATTTTATATATAAAAATACAATATATTTTCTTTTGTACATAAAGATACAATATATTTTCTTTTGTACATAAAAAATACAATATATTTTTTTATGTACATAAAAAATATAATATATTTTATTTGTACATAAAAAGGTACAATATATTTTCTTTTGTACATAAAAATATGGTAAATTTTATTTTGTACATAAAAAATACAATGTCTTTTCTTTTATACATAAAAAATATAATATATTTTTGTATATAAAAAATACAGTATATTTTCTTTTTTACATAAGTGTATTTTCTTTTGTATATAGAAAATACAATATATTTTTTTATACACAAAAAATATAACATATTTTCTTTTATACATAAAAAATGTAGTGTATTTTTTTGTACATAAGTGTATTTTTTTTGTACATCAAAAAATACAGCGTATTTTCTTTATAATTCTTGCTTCTTTTGACCATAACAGAAATATTTTTTTGGCTGATGATTATTATTGAAAAAGGAGGAAAGTACAATCAATACATAGAACATAACAAACACAACCAACACAGGAAGAAAATGCAGAAGCAACATCCATCTAAGAAAACAAAACATTAACCAAACGGCCAGGCTATATTCAATTTCACCAAATAAAAGGGGATACCAAGGAATTTAGATCATGATACCAGTCTCAATCTTATTCTCATTATTAAATTTTGCATCCAAATGAAAAAAATAGTGAAAGCTGCAGCAATCCAGGAAGAAGTCACATCTTCTAGGGGAAATGCTTTTCCTGAATATGGCTAATTGAATTGTTTATGTACTAAGCCAATAAGTGAATTGGCGATTGAAGATAAATGAAACCATTAGTATTAGTTGGTTTAACTTTTTAAAGCTAATATCTAGAAAATGATTTGAGTTTAAAAGTTCAATTTTAAGTGCTTGACAATTAAAATAATCTCTATCAGCAAAGAAATTAAGATCAAAATATGAATGCAGATATAATTGATATTAAATAAAAAAAAGCCGCAAATAAACAAACCAAACCAATTCTAATGGTTTTTTCAATAATTGTATTAAGTAGTTAAAACCACTAACTACATATGAATAGATAAACAAATAAATCTTACGAAGTTATCAATATCCTAATACTAAGATGAAGAAGATGTTGTTAGTGGTTATGCCATAGGCCATATATTTGAATCCTTATGTAATGTCACATTTCGTATTATAAAATTAGATTTTCTTCATGTTATTATATTTTAGTATGTTAGAATATAATAATGTTTATAAATAACAATTCAATATTATTTTTGGCTATCCCTAGTCATTTATCATTAAAAGGAATTATGATAAATAAAGATTAATACAAGTTTGATTGATAATCATGGGATGATTATATATGTGGATATAAATCAAATTTATAGGTACTTGTTGGAGAATAGGGTACTGGATAGATCCGCTATAAGATACTACATGGATTAATGTCATTAGTGATCTTATAATAGTTATGTTATCGATCCTTAGATCTGAAATTATCATAGTATCCTACATGAAGAACATTATGTTTTGACATAATCAGTCATTATCTTTAATTGGATAATAATAAAGGTTATGATTAGACATGATAAGATTCATGCAGAGGATAGTGGAATAATCAAGATGAAATTTATCCCTCGTTTATGAGAGAGATATCTATTAGGTCCCTCGTTAAGTAGGATTGAGAAATGCATGGCCTTGTTCAAATGAATTGATGGAGCGATCAATGTTATTTGATATTATCAGTCTACTTAGTGATCGAGAAATTATATGTTTGAACTATATAAGTTTGACATGCACCATAACTTATATTTAAACAAGATATCGTGTGACAAAGGGATTATAATATGTTCTATTAGGTTAAAATCGAAGTATCGATATTCATATTATTTGAATAGTCGTAATGTCTTGGTAGAGGCCGTTTATGATTTATGGACCCGTGATGGGATTGGGATCTATGGTCAACATAATATAAATATATTGGATCGTACACATAGAATGTGATGAATGGACTAAGAATTAACTCGACCATTTATAATTTTATTCTATGATAAATTAAAATTCAAAATAAATAAATAAAATAAATAAATATTAATTAAAATTAATATTATAATTCTTATTTTAAATAAGAAATAAAGTATTTCTTATTTTAATAATAAATGTGGGCCTGACATTCTCTCTCTCTTAACTAGGGTTAGGTCACCTCTCTCTCTCTCTATATATATATATATATATGATATGTATGATTCAGAGCCCTAAAAGACATTTAGAAAGAGTGAGTCATCATTCTTGAGAGAGTGAAACAGAAAATCATTTTTTTTTGTGTTACCATAGCTGCCAAGAAAGGGAGCTAGCACTCTGGACAAATCCGTTCATTGTGCTTAAGTGTGGATATCGATAGAGGGTGTTCGTTTCGTGTGAGGCAACACCTATAAGATGATTTTTACACTTCAAGAGGTTAGTATCGTTACTTTCTCTTTGTTGAGTCAATTGGATCGTATGGGTCCTGGTGGATTTCATATATCTACTGCGTATTTATTTTATTTTTCCCTTGTCGAAACCCAACAGATTCATGAGGGGGAGGAACAACAGGTTGCTTAAAGCAATATTAGATTGCTTGTCACACGTGACAAGATTTATTTAGCTTATTACTGCTTTGGGATTTCAAGTTCCCTTCAGAATATAAAGCATTGAAATGAAAAATTTGATATACAAAAGCAATTAAATCATTTATCCTCACAAAATTGCTTACTAATTCAAATTAAAACAACAAATAAAAAATCCTAAGAAGCACCAAGTAGGTCATCTAGCAACTGGTTCCACACCTCCTTGCCACGCACGCTACACATATCCATCTATCCTATGAACAGTGCACATAGCCATGGCATGCATCATGTACACGTCCACCTATCCATGTTACTCTAACCAACCAAGTCATTCTCTAGTGAAGCAAAGCCACCATTATAGAAGATCCATCATTTGAAGCTATTAACCAAGTTATCCTTAAAAATCAAAAATACCTTGGAGCTCACTTCTATGAAAAATAGAGAATGAAATAGCAAACTCAAGAAAAAATTTAGGTCGAGGAGGAATTTGATCAAACTGATGGTGGCCATTAAAAAATTGTCAGTTCTTTACTTTCTACTCACACCCATCGCACCTTATGTTTACGCTAAGAATAGAAATCTGCATATACAACCACTCGAAACAACAAAACCCAAGCATTTACCTACATCAGAAACCATTTCAGGAAAGGAGATTAACAAGATAGCAATGAGAGAATAGAGAATAAATGTGATACAGTGAGTGAATAGAGAGTTAAAAGATGACAAGAACAAAAACGAAAGCAACTCCTCTGGCATGAGAAGCAACGACAACAGGAGATCGTCATCACTAGGCTCCTCCTCCTCCTCAACAATTGGGTGTATAATAAAGTATGAGTATTTTTTATATATAAAAAAAATGATAGTTTTGAAATGAAAAAGGCACAAATGAAAAGTAAAAATAAACTATATGGTATTTTTGAAAAACAATGTAAAAAGAAGGTAAATTGTGTAATTATCTAAAAAAAGAAAAAGGAAACGATTATTGAAGTCATAATATTAGCCCAAGCCCTTGACGTTCAGAGAAATCCAGCTCGGCCCATGCCTGATAGCACTCTATTCGGAATGGAATTACCTATGCGTCCAAACACGGCGTTAATAAATGTCCGACTGTCTGGTGTCTAGTCTCTCTCCATCTACGAATTTGACTTTATTTGGTTTAAGATTTCCACCTCCAAGAATCAAACTATCCGAACGAAATAATCTCTCCTTCATCAGCTCTTCGACGCCAATTATGACTCATATCCTTTCTTTTTCATCTTAATTTTGTGTATTTGGTTGTTTTTGTGGCAGATCTTGATGTTCTTTTGGCTTTTCAATTTATAGTTTGTGAAACAACAATTATGCGTTTTCCTTAATTGATTGCCTTCCTTACGCGGAAACCAGAGAGAGCGCGATCGTGAAAGAGCTCAGGCTCGTGGCGGCAACAAGGGCAAGGGCAAGGACGACGGATTGACCCCTGAACAGCGTCGCGAGAGGTACTAATTTTCTCGCAATGTTTTGGTCTTTTCTTTTAGAAGATCCAATTCGGTTTTAGTTTTGATTATTTGTAGTCATTTGAGTTTTTAGACATCTGGGTTTTCGAAAAGTTTTGATCTTTTTGTCTATTTGGTTTGTTTGTATAGAGACGCTAAAGCTCTGCAAGAGAAGGCGGCGAAGAAGGCTGCCGGGGAAGGTCAATCTTCCGGAGGTAAAGGAAAAAACGATAAGAAATAAAGAGCGCCGTTGGGTATGTTGATTGGGGATTTTTCTTTTTTGTTTTTAATTTTTCAAAATGTGCTAATTTGAGGATTTACTATTCTGTTGTTAACAGTGTGAAGTGAATTTGAGACTCCTGTGTATTATTTTAGTGTTTGAAAACCTTGATAACTTTGGATAATAGTTGATGTGTTATTTAAGAATCTCTGTGGGCTCGTGTTTCAATTGCTTATTAACTTGTTGTTAATGAATTTATTTAGTTATGATATGAATTGTTTATTGTCATTTCTGGTTATTTTTTGCATTACTAATATTGTTCAACCTTTGCTTGTGATGGAAAACCCTAGAGTATTTCAATTTTTATTACTAGTTTTTTCAGATTGTAGATTGCATGTTATATTATTACATGCATACAAATGCAAGATATCTGCAAAACATATGTACAAGATATGCATTTTGCTTAAGTGAAGTTATCATGGGGGAGAATACCTTGGAGGCTTTCTACAGTTTTCTATGTTGTTTCAAGACAAAGATGTTGGATACTTTCTAGTTAAATACAGTGTATCATTAGCCTGTCTGTTAAATAGAGATGTTTTGGCTATTAAGTGCATGTTACATATGCTATGTGCCCAAATTGCAGTTTGTAACTTTTGATATTTACTGGAATTGGAGAAGGAAAATTTGGCAGTCTATCAGCATTTAAGAGTAAAATGTCGGTTGTTAACGAGGGATTGAGCTTCTAGTTGAGGCAAAAAATATTCGTTCACTAGCTCATAATGCTCTGTTAGAGCCAGCAAACTGGTCACTTAATGATCTTGTATGTTAAGCCTTGCCAGTGGAATGGACAAGTCTTTTGCCATGTTTAGAGGTCAGCCCAATTGTTTTGCACATATAGGGGGTTTGTTGTTGTTGTTCATCTATGATACAGGTAAAGTGTGTTGCCATGTTTAGAGGTCAGCCCAATTGTTTTGGACATATAGGGGGTTTGTTGTTGTTGTTCATCTATGATACAGGTAAAGTGTGTTGGCTGTTTTTTAACTTGAGAACAAATGGATGTGTCAGACGATCTCCTTTCTCAAAATATTTTTGTAAGGCAGCTTTTGTAGCACTGTGGTTATGCACTTTGCACACTTTGGTTCTTCTCGGATTATGAACATGGACTAAATCATTCATAGAAAGCTGCAGCAAATTTTGGGAAGAATATTGGAAACATCTAACTGAAAATGGGTTTGTTTTGATTGAATTTGTTTATTTGTGAGCTCATAAGCAGTCAAGAGGTGCAAATATTTGCACATATGCAGCACCGCCATTATGCCCGGATAGCAGATTATTCCCTTAGATTATATATTATAGCAGATGGAACTGAATTGGAGTCGGTTGACTTTAAGCATTCGATTGTAATTAGGCAACTGTTTTAATCTCAATAGCTGATTGCAGTGGACAATATGGCATTAGAGGTCAATCAGCGCATGTGAGATAGTGGTGGCTGAGCCAATGTTTCAACTATAAGAAGTGGGATTTCAACATTAGTGACTTTGTTCTTGAATCTTTCTAAGCCTATGAGGCTTAGACCAAGTATTGTGCATTTAACTTCCATGATTCGAGTGTATATACGAAAATTGGGGAGTATGATATATTTATTTATTTTTTTCTGAAAAGATTTATATTTTTAATTTCGTCTTTGTTTGGTACAAACCCCAAACCTGGGAAGGATTTACAATAAGAGGTATCGAAACCAAGATTTTTGGAAGGGCAAGGAGCCCTTTATCAGCTGGCTGTTCCAAGGGGACAAGGAGTTCCAACGAAATTTAACAATTGCAGACATCAAAATAATGGATTCAATGGTTCCATGATCTATAACTTTGCCGTTGGAGCATCCTTCCGGAAGGTCAAGAACATGAACAATGTTTCTATAAAAAACATGTGCATGATGCATGCATTCCTACATGGCATGATGCACGATTACGAAACAGCTATACATTTTAATATTTTTGATAGATGCATTGACATCGACTCTTTTTAGGTAGAGAAGGCATCTTGGCTGAGAACTCTTACTGGCTCAGCCCTAAAGCCTGAAATTGTCAACTCGAAAATTGTTTGACTTATTTTATTTTATGTTATACCAGTAAACTATGATGTTTAAGTAGTTTTGTACGTAGGAGTTGCTTTCCTTGCAGTGGCAGATATGGCTGACTTAATTGATTTAATAGGTGTAGTAATTGATGAGATGAGAAAGCGAATGGTTAAGTAGACATGTGCAGTATCATGAGATCACATCTTCATGTGATTCAAGACCTAAAGCTTAACTTCAGTAGTTCCATTTATAATTATTGTTATTATTATAATCGTGAAGTATCTGAAGTCCATATATCTGGTTAATTAAGATTTGCATTGAATTGGTTTAAAAAAAAACGCAAAATGCTTTCTTTTAAGTATTTGAAAATGATTTATATTCAAAATTTAAATATCAAAATTTACTAAAAATTATGTCACCTTATTTCATCGTTATCTTTTGGGTAATTTTTGACATATTGTCAAAAAGAAAGTGCAATAAAGGAATAAAACAGAAAGGGCCACATGAAACACTAGTAAAGAAATTATTTATTCTTATTCCTTACTTGAGATCCTAGAAGTAGGCTGCTTTTGCTTTCTCATACCATCGCCATCATCGTGTCTACTATTTAAGAATCAAGATATTCGGCACTCAATTTTCCAGGATATCCTTGTATATGTGCCAATATATAAGGTCCCCGTAGTGGTTCTACGAATTTTCCAGGATATCCTTTGATATGTGCCAAAATATAAGAAATGAATGGGTAAGTTCAGAATTGGACTTTCAATATTTTGGAAATTTACCAACGACCGCACTACAAAAAACAGCCAATTAGCGATTAAAATTAGTGAAGGCACTAATTTCGTCGCAACTTTTGCGACGGATTCGCGACTGTTTTACAATCCGTCGCGAAGAGGATATTTTCAATTTTTGCGACCAATAGCGACGGAATAATTAAACAGTCGCTAATTATTGGTGGGAAGTATGCTCGCCAAGTTTTGCGACGGAATTAGCGACAAATATTTCCGTCGCTATATTATATAATATTTTATTCATGAAATTAGTTCCAGAAAATATAGCGACGAAATTTTTAGTCGCCAATTTTTGACGGTTTATAAAGAGTAATACAATTAGCGACGGAAATGTTTAGTCGCTAATCCGTCGCAAATAATGTTTAATCGCTAATACATACAGTTATTTACGCTGCGAAAAATTAAGCATACAGGTATGGGAGATGTTGCTAGTGCTGCCTTCCCCAGGACTATCCACGTTTAATTTTTATTGTTTACTTTCTTATCTTTGAAATAAAAAAATTTAAAATTTAAAAAGAAAGTGACAAATGACTCCCTATTAAATAAAGAAAGAAATGAAAAGAACGATCCCATACTTATTCATATAGTATTGTATAATTTTTATTCCCTAAATTAGATTTATAGTGAATTAAACCAATCATAAATCGTTATTTTATTTTAATACATGGTGATTCGTGATTGATTGGATTCAACCAATTTTGATTTATGAAAACTTTTGTTCAAACATTGTATTGCAAAACCTTTGTAAAATGACAAGCATTCAATTTGAGATCTCACTGGGAATCAATTTTGCTACCGTTTCAATTTAATGCGTATATAATTTTATGTTTAATTTATTATTTAATTTAATAAGAATTAATTATTTGAATTAACTTCAGTTTTTAATAATTGAAATGTCTAGTTTTATAATTAAATTATTTTTATTCAAACTTAATTATAACATCCCAAAAATTTGAAATCGTGCGATAGTACTTTTAATACGGGTGTACAGTATTTGATATTGATTCTAGGATTGATTTGTTTGCATAGTTCCAAAATTTTAAAGTGATAATTTGAATTTAAAGAAAAAATTTAAGAACTAATAACAAAGGATTTAAAACATTATAATTTCCATAAATCAGCTGCATATAAAAACTAGTATTTTTTTTGTATATACTTAGTTGTATGAAAAAAAATAAATACAATGACAAATAAGAGAAAGAATAAAATGTAATATATATATATATATATATATAAAGGCAGTGAAGGACTTTTTAGGAGAGGTGTCGGGTTTTAGAAAAAAAAAGGTTACAACCACAAGAAAAAAGGGGATGGCACCGGTGATCGAGGGCAACATTGGATGTCACGATCAGCATCGATGACTCTATGAGGTAGAGGCGGCTTCTTCGGCGCTTACCGCTCCTCCCCACTCGTCGGTAGCAAAGAGATCAGCCATGGTGGAGTGGGACATTTCAGCTCTGATCCCAATGAACGGTGGCAGTATCATAATTTTGCTTTACAATGAAAATATTTGGAAATTTAATACTTTTTCTAGTTTCATTAAAATTTACATTTAATTTCAAAATTATATCATTAAAAAATTTGAACCAAAATTTAATAATTATTTTTTAATATTTTCATTGATTAAAACAAATTTTTTAATTTTATTTTTTCTCTTGCAACCATATTATACTATAATTGTATTTTTGTGCTTGTAATCTTATTATACTATATATTTAATCAAGTATAAGTTACTTCTAAAACTAGTGAAATTGATATTTTTTATTTTTTTAAAATAATTTTCAATTATTTTTTAATCAATTAATTTTTATTGATTTCTAAATCGTTCCATTTAAATTCAATAAAATTTTATTTTTTTTAGAATTTTAATAATATTATGTATTCATTATGTTTATATATTATATTTATGAATATAAATAAAAACTCTATAAATTATTTTACGAAATTATCCCCTAGCCAACAGATATTATAAATATGAAAGTAGGGATAGTTTTGTCTTTTAAAAAACCCTAACTATCCTTCTCTCCTTGCCTCCTCCTCCTTGTGAAATTGATAATAGTAATAATAAGAAAATGAGAGGAAGGAGGCAGAGAGATGAGGAAGCTTCAGGTTCTCTTTCACCGTAAGCTTTTGCTTAAGATTTCTAGCTCCTCCAGCTTCCGATGATTACATGAGTAGCACCGACGAGACCCTAAGGGCAAAGCGATCATCCCGATGTCCTCCGTTCCTCCCCTCTCGCCGAAACAGGGTAGGTCCCTTCTTGTCCTTCAGATTTTGCCCCTGTCTTCCGTAAAATTATTTCGGTTTAGGTAATAACCTTCATTTAACAGTCTTAGTCCTATCATCTTCTACATTTTTGCTTATTTTTGTGTTCCATTGTTAATATATGAGTAATTCTATTTTATTTTGTTTGATATACCGTTATAAATAAGTAATTTTATAGTTCTTCAGAATGGCAGCACCCACCCTTTGATTTGGACTAAAAAGAACCTTAGCATTTGATTATAAAGCATAAAAATAGAAGAGAAATAGCTCTGTACAAAGTTGACTTTATTATATCTGATGAAATTTACAACAGTACATTAGCTTATGCTGATTTTTGCATAACAATTCTTTTACCACAAATAACACTACAAGAAAACTGGCTTTTAGGGACCATATTTTAGTGGCCATATGAATTTATGGTCCCTAGAAGTAATTAGCAAGGACCAATTTTTTATAGAGTCCCTAATTCTAGTCCCACCATATTAATAGGGAAAAGAATTTATCTGATCCTTGTAAATTGAGAAATATGGTCCTTGATAGTAAAGAATAGAGGGAAAAAATCGCGCCTCAGGCTAAACAACCGAAAAATTATTAAAAAAATCGGCTTCCATCAAAAACAAAAACAAAAACTCAACCTTTCCTCTTTCAAAACCCAAACCATATCTCATCTAAACTCAGCTAATTTCTGTTACACAATAAATTTTTGGAAGAAGAGCATCTAATCCCTTTGTTCCTCCTGTAAATCATAAAGGGCAACGTGTGTGTGGTGACGTCGGCTGAGGCACCGATCTGTTGTTATTCAATTGGCTAAAGAAGGTGCTGTTGTTTCGGCCAGCTATATCTCCGCCACTTTAGGTTTTCTTTCTAATTTTCATATTTTATTCTAACAAAAGCACACAATGGAGAGAAAAACAAAGAAACAAAGAGAGACCTTAAAGAAAAAGTTGAGGTAGATTTACAAGTAATAATGCTTCTTCTACTCTCTAAACCTCTAAAATCGATACTCATACTTGAATTTTAGCTTAATTATTTTTCTATTTCTTCTCTATTTTACTGTTTTGATCCCTTTTTTTGTCTATCTCGACTCTTATTATTATTTTTTATATGGATCAAAGATCTAGATAATTTCGAACTTAATGGGTTTTGTGAATTTTTCGTTTGCCATTTATATTTCTTTGAACTTTGGACATTATAGAGCAGTAGTAGATTATATATTTTGAAAGTGTAATATGATCTTGACTTTTATAATTTCTATCTTTGCTTTAGCATTGCCTTCTATTATTCTTCTAAATCGACAGCTAACATCTTAGCATGATCATAATGCTCTACTTTTTAGGGTATTAGTTCAGTCATTATCTTATTCATCTAATTCTCTTTCTTTTTCTAGCTTTTTCAATAATAAATTTATGGAAAGCAATGTTCTACAACACCTGTTGAGGGCAATGACAATTTTTCTTGGTAACATTGACAAGAATTTGAAAAATGAGGGCGTACGATTTTCCACTACTATTGGTTTATTTTCTGTTAGGTTTGAATTGTGTGTTTCAAAATGTTAACTATGTCTGGGCAGGTCATTAAGCTGTTGCAAGAGATTGGAATCGAGAAAATAGATAAAGTCACTGTGATGACTGATCCTTCTCACGTGGGTGCAATCATGGTTTTGCATTTGTGGAGCTTGAAACATATAAAGATGCTCAAACTGCTTTTAAGAAATCTGGTCCTTAATATTTTTTAGGGATCAGAATTTTTCTAGTCCTTTATAACTTTTAAGGACCAGATGCGAAATCTGGTCCTTATTAGTCATTACCGATGGAGCCTTCAGGGACCAGAAATTTGGTCCTTATTGACCTTTAAGAACCAGTTTTTCACCTTTAAGGACCAGAAATTTGGTCCTTAAAGGTCATTTTTCTTGTAGTGTAATAAGCTTTCAGAAGATGAATAGATGATGAATATTACTGTGCTCCTGTTAATGGTGAATCATTTTCTGCTTCTCTGCACATCTGTCAAACTAAAAACATATTCTTGTAGAAAGTTCTAGGTATTATAATCCCTAAAAATCTACATTAATTTTCTGTTGGAATTCCATTTTTGTCCATGCAGCATATCCACCTGCGATATCTGTAACCGCAATATAATAGATGTCACATAATGTTAGTGATATGTAATAAATTAGCACTACAAAAACATGAAAATTAGATGTCACATAATGTTAGTGATATGTAATAAATTAGCACTACAAAAACATGAAAAATAGATGTCACATAATGTTAGTGATATGTAATAAATTAGCTCCTTAAAATGATATATAAAAAATCATGTTAATTTGATTAGAAGTTGGTGATCTATTTATAACCCTCCATATTAATGAAAAGCGTGGAATTTAGAGGGATGATCTCAATCTTTACTAAAAAATTAGTGTTGATTATACTGATGCAATACTAGGGTTTGTATTAGAGGTAATTAAATTTCCTAGGCTCCTAGCATTACCTAAGATTCTCTATTAAACATTTTCTGGAATTTTCATGTTAGTTACAATTGATTTCCTGCTTATGATGTAAGTGTGAACCATTGTTGTCTTTTGTAATTGTTAACATTAAGAACATTTTATTTTGTATACTTTTTGTATACCTTTAATTATGATATGGTGCACTAATGCCTTGTTATTTAGTTACCCTATCAATATGTAGCAATAGGAGTAATTACTTTCTTATTAAATTTGCTCTGCTGGAACTTTAAGAAATTATTGTTTGATGAATTTGTACTTGTTTCTATCCTAAAACTTCCAGTGATATTAACACTGAAGCAATCAACCCTCACTCTAAGTGCTTTGATGATAATGGTCGTTTGAAGAGAATAGGTTTTTTTTTCGATGAAACCATCCTGTTAATTAGCATATAGTTGTATAGTTAATAATTGAATGAATGAAACATGATAATTGAATAGCACTTTACATATTTTTTTTATTTACTGGCTCTGCTATATAACTTCTTGTTCATTTTATAATTTAAGTACATTTTGGCATATACTGCATTTTGTGTGCGAAATAAACTGATTTGTTTGATGGAGCTGCTTTAATGTGTTTTAATTTATTAGTTTTTTCAGCAAATGATGGTGCTATGATTTTGGAGCAGATGGTTGTGGACAATCAAATAACCAAGTTGATGGTTGAGTTATCTCGGAGTCAGGATTATGAAATTGGTGATGGTACTACTGGTGTTGTTGTCATGGCTGGAGCACTCTTGGAACAAGCTGAGAAGCTCCTAGAACGAGGAATTCATCCCATTCGTATTGCTGAGGGCTATGAGATGGCTTCCAGGATGGCTGTTGAACATTTAGATCATATAGCGCATAAATATGATTTTGATGTGATAGATATAGAGCCCTTGGTTCAAACTTGCATGACTACTTTGTCCTCAAAGATGTAAGTTTGCTTCTATTCTCATCCCAGTTACACTTAGCAGGAATCATTCTCAATGTAAATTCAACTCTTTTCCAAGTTTTTGTACTTACCCTTGCAATAGTTTGTCAAATGAGATGGTTTGTATTTTCAGCGGTATGCTGTTTCTTGTGGCCATCAGTTGCAATGTAGCATGTGACACTTCTTGTCTGCATTGTTATTTTACTGCATGTTGTGTTACCTGTAAATCTCTATAGAGCCTTTTTTTAATTGTATTTTAATAGTCATTTTGAAATGTGGCATGATATATCTGTATACTTTTACATATTTGAGGAAATATGTTGACTTTCAAAAATGTTTTGGCTGCCATATGTTTTTCAATTTATGTCGAGTTGATTTTTCTTCTTTCTTTGTTTTGTAGTGTGAATCGATGCAAGTGCAGCTTGGCTGAGATTGCAGTTAAAGCAGTTCTTACTGTTGCAGATTTAGAGCGAAAGGAAATTAATTTGGATTTGATTAAGGTTGAGGGAAAAGTCAGAGCCAAGTTGGAGGATACTGAACTAATATATGGCATGATAGTTGACAAGGATATGAGTCATCCGCAGATGCCCAAAAGAATTGAAGATGCAAAAATTGCTATCTTGACTTGCCCATTTGAGCCACCAAAGCCAAAGACTAAACATAAGGTGGATATTGATGCTGTAGAAAATTGTTTACAATTTTCTTTCTTTTTATATTTAAGTGTAGGATGTTGGTGCTACTTTGGTCATCTGTCAATGGGGGTTTGATGATGAGGCAAATCATTTCTTAATGCACCAAAACTTACCTGTTGTTAGATGGGTTGGCGGCGTGGAGTTAGAGCTGATATCAATTGCCACAGGTTTGTGTTAATTCAACTTTTTTGCACTTGTTTATTATTTACTTATAAAATTTGGTAGAAATGCTTCTGCTAAAGGTAGCTATTTTATTGCTGATTGGCAAATTGATGACATATTGTCATTATAGGTGGAAGAATAGTTCCATGGTTCTAGGAGTTGACACCTGAGAAGCTGGGAAAGGTGAATTTACTCTTTATTTTTGTTTGAATTTTGGTTGGATATACATATGCATGTACTTATGTTTTATATTTTACCTATTTACCTGTCTATGATCTTAAGGAATGGATCCTGACTTTGCTCTTATAGTTCAAATATCAATTGAAACCTGGTTAATATATGATTATTTCTTCAGTTGAGATCATTTAGGAACTTGAATATTTCCATGTTGAGCTCTCTGCTTGATTCTTCTGTGCTGATGGATCTCTTTGGATTTAGCTGTTATTAATTTCTTTGTTTCCCCCTTTTTACATATTGAAGGCTGGTTTGGTTTGGGAAAAGGCTTTTGGGACAACAAAAGACCGAATGTTATACATTGAACATTGTGCAAATTCAAAGGCTGTTGCAATATTTATTCATGGAGGTAGGGCTATATTATACTCATCTATTATATTTTGCAATGAACTTGTTTTAACTTGGGACTTCTAGTTTTTTAGTGATTGGGCAAATCAATTTTTCAATTTTCATCCAAATGTCCATATGCAATTCCACCTGTTTATACTCTAAATACCAAATGTAAAACTCTCCTTTTTCTCAGGTAGATCAATCTGCCTTCAACGTGTTATGATTTTATTTGTGGTCCAAGCCTACATTTGAAATGATTTCTTGGGTTTTCATGCTCTAAGACATTAGTTATTACACGATCAAGGTGAAAAATTTATCTCTGGGAAATATTTTCATCTTTAGTGTTGATTGTGTCCTAGATATGTTGTAGACCAGCCATGAAATTTATGTTTCCCTCTGTTATTGATGTTCTTGCCCCCCTTGATTGGTGGTGCTGATGATGCTCTTACTTGACTTGTGCTGCTATTTGGAATTCAATCACTTACTTAACATACTATCATTATGACAATAAATCATTTAGTTCCATGCTGCTTTGTGAATTAGAAGGGTATGAAAAATTTGGTGATTTTGAAAAACTGGAAAGAAATTGTGTGAGAGAAGGGAGGGGCCCTAAGTTACTTGGTCAATCTCATAGGTGGCTCTGCAGAGATTTCTTGTTCAGTTGCTGTGGACGTTGCTTCTGATAGATATCCTGGAGTTGAGCAGGTACCTTTACTTTTTGAGTATTCATTACTTTCATTTTCCTACTGAAACGCTATTTCTTGGAATGCTGATGGGGTGTACTTCTATCTGCAGTATGCCATTAGAGCATTTGCTGATGCTCTAGATGCCATACCTATGGCACTTGCAGAGAATAGCGGCCTCCAACAAATTGAGACACTATCTGCTGTGAAGTCTCAGCAAATCAAGGTAAATGTGATGTAGTAAACAATTGCCTTCCAGCTAGTTGTTTCTAATTTCTCCATCCTTGTTTAAGTCATGTTGTGCCAGCCCAAACTGGCATTTCTAATTTTCATTTTAAAAATGATGCAGGATAGCAATCCTCACTGTGGAATAGATTGCAGTGACACCGGTACAAATGACATGCTTGAACAAAATGTCTTTGAGACTCTGATAGGAAAGCAACAACAGATCTTGCTCGCAACACAAATTATATATATATGAAAATATAAAATTATTATTTATATTGTGTACATTACAAATTATATATATATATATATATATGAAAACATAAGATTATTATTTATATTTGTATTTATTATATATGAATTTTATAATATAAGATTATTATTCATATTGTGTATAGGATGAAAATTTAAAAATACAATAAAAGAAAAAATTAAATTAGGCAATAATTTAGCGACGGATTCGCGACAGTAACTGTCGCTACTGCACAAACGTTAGAATTTAAAAAATAATTAGCGACATAAATCCGTCGCTAAATTTTACAGTAAATTTTTAATTAGCGACGTAAAATATAGTCGCTAAATATTATTATTATAATTCAGCAACTAACAAGGAATATAAATTAGCGACGGAAAAATTAGCGACGAAATTTTCCGTCGCCAATTAGCAGTTTTTTTGTAGTGATGGTTTTTACTTTAAAAACCGGTACTGTACCGATGGTTAACCGATCCGAAATCGAAACCATATATATATATATTATGAATTATATTTTAAATTTTACACTTATATTTTTTAATTTTTGTGTAATTTATAAATATTATGATATATAATTTTGTAAAATATATATTTTTAGTAAATAATTATTAAAATTATGTGCATAATTAACGTTCTTTTGTTAGTTTTATGTTGAATATTTTTAATTTTTATAATTAATTATGAAAATTTTATTTTTATTTTGATTATTTTAATGGATATTGTATTTAATTAGAATTTTTCATTTTAAAGCATTTTTAACTATTATTAATAATATTATAAATTGTATAATTTATTAAATTTATATATTAAATTTTTTTTAATAGTTAACCGATAAACCAATCCGAAAAATCGAGTTAATAACCGAAATCAATATAGCGGTTAACCGATAGTAATAGACTGATTTAAGAAAATTATTATTGGACTAGTCAATCGGTTCATGCTCATCCCTAACCGACAGTTAAGTCATAACCTGACAAGAAATAGATGTGATGATAAGGGAAGAAAATCAAACCTGACTTGCCGTAATGTTGAGCTATATATGGTGCTCTATTGACTTGATTGATCATCATTAAAATCGGCAGTTAAGCTAGAATAATTATTCACTATTAATTATCTAAAATAGCCGTTATGCAAAAGCAATAGTTGTAATGTTCTCTTAATAATCCGAGCTTTGTGTCCTTTGAGCTAACTAATGTGTAACGTGCAATCCGAACTTGATTATCTTTAGATGAGGTTCCATAATTGTTATGCCAACAGTGTGGTTGTCAAATTTGCATTTAAAGTATTAAAAATTATACGAATTTGTCCTTGATATTTTTTCCTTGAAAAATTGTTTCTAAAGTATTGAAAATAATATAGATTCACCTTTATTCAGTATTCAAGGATAAATATATATACACCATTTTTTTATATTTGCTATCAATCAAAAAGACTGTATTTGGCTGCCCTCAAGTATTACAAATGGTCAATATTTGCTTTCCTAGGGACAAATTTGTACTACTTTCAATATTTTAAGGGTATATTTTAAAAGAAACTTTAAGGGAAAATAGATTATTTTCAATATTTTAGAAACAAAATTTGACTCTTATCTTTTTTTTTTATATATTTTTATTAAAAATTAAAAATGATATATTTTTTAAAAAATAATCATGCACATGCACGACATGTTTGTTTATGCTAGGGAGTATTAATGTATGGTGATCAAATGTAATAATAACTAGAACAAAATTTGACATGAGACATACAAGTCCAATAAGATATGTAAACATGCATATTTATGAAATGCAAGAGATTTTGAACTTAATTAATAGAGAAAAATAAATTTAATTTTTTAGGGCTACAAGAAAAGTAGGTCTACTGGGTAAGAATCAAGGAATGGCCTAACGGTTGAGATTCTAATACCTTTCAGATTCATTTTTGGGTTTAATTTTCATCAAAAAGAAAATGCATTTTAGCGAGCCCCAAATTAAAGTGTCGCTAATAAAGGGGTTTTTTTTTTCCTGTGAAATCAGATTGGCAAGAAGAGTATAGTTGTTATAACAGCGTCTGTTGCTAACTTTTAGCGAGAAAACACGCAAGAGCTAAACTTAGTGTTAAAAGTTATTGTTGCTAAATGAAATTATATACGATATTTTTTATAATGTTTTGAATGAATGAATTTTTTAGTAATTACTGTAATTTTTGACTCAATTAAACCAAATTTCTTATTACATCCATATATATATATATATATATATATATATATATAATTAAATAACGTAGCATCCACACCACTTACGAAGCACTCTATATATGTATGTATGACACAGTAAACAATTTACAGTCTGAAGTGATAAAACACAAAATTTTACCGTAGAATGAGAGATCGCCGGCCATGGTGAATGAGACTTTTATGACCTGCAAAAAAGGAAACTAGCCCGATCTTGTCGGACTTTTGATCTCCGATACCTAAGTTAGCTATCGAAGTGTGGAGAAAAAGCTTAATGGAGAGAGAGAGAGTATAAAGAGTTTTCAGAGAGAGAGCCCCCTTGTTATGGGTTTACCTGTCAAATTTATAACTTTGAGCATTGGATTTTTTGAACTTTTGATCTTAGGCCTCTTTGTAGGCCTTTAATGGGCCGGCCTTATAGTTAATTTTATTTTGGGTATTATCAGTAATAATATCAGTATTCTTAAATCAGGATTAGATTTTTCTTATTGAAATTCGATTTATGATATATAAAAGAATGTCATGTAAATTATATTATTTATATATTATGATGTCACTCAGCAATTAATTATATAAGATTAATCTTTAAAATTGATTGGCTCTACTAAATTGATGTTTATTTGTCTTCTGTGGTCACCCATAAAAAAGAGCATAAAATAATAGATAATTTTATCTGTATATAAAAAAAACAAGTAAATCATAAATAAATAAATAAATAAAATAGTTGATGCGATGGAGTAGTTGTGTCTGTGATTGAATTGTGTAATAAAAAATGACTTTGTTAAATGGAGGGAAAATGGGTGTGCTAAACAAACTTATCTTAGGATACCACATGCCCTCGGGGAATTAATCATCCTACATACATCCACCTCTAATCCATCCAAAAACAACCCCTCCCAGCTAATATTTATTTATTATATTATTTTTTATTATTTCGGAAGAAAAATGTTTAATTCATTCGGTACATCATTTTATGTATATAATTAATATGTATCGTTAAATAAAAAAATAATATTTTTATTTTTATTTTTTATCCAACAGTCTAAATTGTATTCGCATATATCGAATCTTCATACTAAAACAGTAACTTATTTTTTAAAAAAAACTTTTCAAAGTGCAATATTAAAGGTAAACTTTAATTATATATAGTATCGTTTATAATATGAAGTAATTATCATATATAAATGATCAAATTGTCATCTATATCCATATTTGGATTTCAATGATATGACAATTGCACTATAATTGTTTTATTAAATTAGAGAAGGATAACTAATAATAACCCGAGTAAACTAATTAAACAAAGGCATTTCAAACTCTCCCTTGGGTTGAGCTTGTTTAAATACACCTTCAAGAAAAGAAAATAAAAGAAAATTTTCAATAAAAAAACCTATGCATCAACGATACCAAATTCAAAGGAATATAATCGATTTAAATATACAGACATGTACAATACCAAATCAAGATATGCACAGTTAAATAAAAAAATAAATAAGTATTGATTTATCCAACTGCCCTACGCACACATAAGATTAGCACTCCAATGGAATTGATGTATACTTTGAGAAAAATAAGAATTGATGTGTAATAGAAATGTGCGGTCAGAAATAGAGGGCCACAAACATTTGGACACATGGCGGAAGATGAGTGGATAGCCGCTTGCTGGGTACACATGTATCAATCAATCACCTAACCTAAGTGGTTTAATTAGATTCCGGTGACTTTAATTTGTTGACATAATTATTTAAGTTAGTTTAATTATAAACTAATCAGTACATGATGATAACGGTAATACGTTTGATAATAATGTATAATTAAAATTATAATTAGCAAAAAGTGCATTTATTTAATTATAATTTTTTTATTAAACATTACTTGTAATGGTGGGAGTCAGGATGGTGGTGCTGAGGAGGATAGGTTAGTACAACTTAGTTTTCGCAGAACAAGATAAGATTTTCTAATTCTAGGCTTTGCTGCCTGCCCACGTATTTTATTTTCTTTCTGCATTTTATAAATTTATATAACAAAGTCATAGATTTTATATTATTGTTATTGCTATTAAATTTATATTTTGTGTAACCACTTTTATTTTCAGTGTCAATTTCAACTGTTTTTTTGTTTTTGTTTTCCACCCAAATAAGATTACGAGTAATAAATCTAGTTAAAAATATTTCTTAAACGATATATTTTATATTTTATGGAGAAAATTAGAATAAACTTTCATAATTTGATGGATATTTTATATTTTGCGAGGGCAATAAGAAGAAATTTTCTTTAAGAGCAGAGTGAAAACAAGAAGAAAAATACATGATTTTATAAAATCTTATAGCAGTAATAAAGTGTTTAGATATAATATTTTTATAAAATGTAACAAGCTTTTTTTAGTATATCCCAAATTCTTTAAAAGAATAGAATAGAGAAATTTATCAAAGGATATTCAATTAATAATAAAAATAATAATAATGCATAAAACCTCTCAAACTATCAACAAAAAATAATTTGCACATTTTAACTAATCAAATTATCCATATACTAATAATTAAAAACTATAAGAAATATATGAAATACTCATCGAAAAAGTTATACCGCGTGTGTTTTCATTGCACGCTGTTTTTATTTTTATTGACATTTTTAAAAAATTTTAAAAGTAAGTGTACAAACTGTTTTTTTTAGTGATAGTTTGAGGACTAATATATATTTGGACTCGATGGATTGGTATTAATTGAAGAGATTCAAAATGAAAAGATGAGATTCGCATGGTAGACAAGCTCCTCCATTCAAGAAAAGAGAGAATAATTTGTACAGGAAGGACTCCACTTTTTATGCATTTCTTCATCTTTTACGCTTAATTTTCTTCTGTTTTTTTCTCATCCAGCTTTATGCATGTGGGTCAACTTTGGAATAACATTACGTATATTTGTGGTGTTAGAAAATATATCACGATATATTATGAAAAGTAAATATATAAATACCTTTCGTAGCGCAGATCCGTTAAAGTGAAAGCAGGAATGGATTGTCTCACGTTACCTGCAAAATCTATCACCCACGTATCACAAACTATATAATGAAAGTATAGATCTACGAACTAAAAGTCCCATGAATAGAGAATTGAGTATGAAGAAAAACTGATAGCAATTCGGTATGAGAGATTTCTCCTCTCTTCAAATGAAGAAACTTAGCCCTTATATAAGACTCCAATTAAGGTAACATTAATTACCTTAATTAATAAGAATTACATTGGCAGTTACAAATATTAATAAAGAAATAATAAATATGGCAGTTACAAAGTTAATATTTAACTGCCTATATTAATGTACACATTAAATGGTAAATTTTTCAATTAAGGAAAAACCTAATATGAAACTAATCTTATATAAACTATTTTCTGTTTCGATATAATCTCTATTATATCGAGGTCAATTTATTATCTCGTAAATTATGGACGTATCTCAAACTCTTTCATGTGGCTACTTAATCTCACCATAATTTACACTCCAAAAACTAATTCACTTGATTTAATTATCACTATAAAAGGATTAAAGCAAAAGTGGAAATTGCTTAGAGTTATTGCATTAGGAAGACATATGTTTGTTTTGTGTTTTGAAAAGTTAGCTATATATAATAATTCTTAAAAGAACAATTTTTTTTAATCTTTAATTAAATTAATCCGAGTGGCCTTCGCCCACAAGGTTACTAGGGTAGTTTGGAGGTTAATTTTGAGGCCAACATTATAGAAATTAATTAAAAAAAATACATAAATCAATCTTAATTTCTCTCTTTCATACATCAGAACTTTCTAGAATATTCACTTAAAATTTTATATAAAACTAAGGGAGACTGGATCTGTTGATTGTGCAATGAACATAAGTTGTACATATAAATGGAAATTTAAATTAATTATTAAAATTATTATATCTAATTACAGAGTATGTTTCTATGTCTCCTTAGCTTCAGCTTTAAAAACAGACAAAGGCTTTACTACTTGAGCTGGCAATCTTAACCTTATTTCCAGCCACTACTAATCAATCTAGAAAAATCAGCTTTAATTTAATTAATTAGTTTTAATTTTGTAGCTAGCTAGGCTGCAAAATCTCATCTCCACAAGATTTAGGAGAAATGAGGAATAGAGGTGGAAAAAGTATTATAATTTGCCTTGGTGAAGAAGAATGAAATTAATTATATGATATTGCATAGGAAACACGAACCCAATAACTGAATTCCATGCTATTTTGATTCATATAAATCAAGTGTAGGTAAATATTCTCCGAAATTTTCTTACGCAGATCATTGTTATTTTTAATATCAAAATTTTGTTTTGCATACTTTTTAAAATAGGTAATTTTTGATACCAAATTTATCGAAATATAACATATTTTATCTATAAAATATTGTTTAAGCGCTTGTGGAGATGTTAAAAATATGAAAAGAAATAATGCATAAAAGGCTCATAATTAGGTAGTCATCAATGTGTCTCCATTCATTGTTTTGTCTCTACTAGTTGCACATGCTCAATCCATCTTTTGAATCCGAAACAGGTACATACAGTGATGTGTGTAAAGATGCAATTTTTTTTTTCAGTTTATTTTTGCATATCCAGTGTTGTTTTTATTCAATTTTGAGGCCCAAAAAGGAAGAAAAGGAATAAAGAAGTCTGCTTGATAAGAGAGATGAGATAAAGAAAGAAAGAATAAGGCAAAAAGCAGAGATTGGAGAAACATGGCCTTATGTCTCTCTCTCTCTCTCTCTTTCTCTCTCTTAGCCTTTACTTACTCATCACTAATTAGACACATAAAAAACACATAGGTTTTGCTTAGCCAACACCATGCATGTGCTCTCTCTATATAAAATTTAGCTAATGACAAATAATTTCACTACATAATAATTTAATCCAAACACTCAAAAAAAGTGAAAGAATTTGCTCTTTGGAATCTCTTCTCTAATGGGTTTTTCTTAATTTTTTTTCCTTAGAATTAATTACTACATGTGTCATTGACTAGAGGAGTTAGCTTGATATTGCTGCAAACTAATACAACTCAATGGGGGATTCTAATCATTTGAAGCACAAAAATTTAGAGGAGGAGGAGGACAAGGTGGAGATGCCCCATTCCCATTCCCATTAACTTTTTCTTTACCTTTGTTTCTTAATCAAGAAAATGCTACTAATTAAGTGGCTTTAAACACATCTCAAAGGACATGTGGATGATTCTCCGAGAAAAGGCAAATAATAAACATATCCAAGTTGTTCTAGCTATGGTCTTTGGCTCTTTGTTTAGTGTTTAATTAGTCTCTAAGAAGCATCCATTATTTCCTCATTAGACATAATCCTTTCATTTTTATTAGAATTCGGGCTTGTTCAAAGCTCATGATAATATTTAATAATATTTGTAATTAATTTAGTAAGTAATTATGAATTAGGTTGGCCAACTCGAATTGTCCATACATATACATATAATGAGGTCTGATTTTTAATTTAAAACCACCCAAAAAAAGTGATAAAGGAGATTATAACATGCGAGCGATTGGAAAAATCACATTATTATTGCCTAAAAAATAAATCAGCACCTATAACAGCTAGGACACTGCCATGAAAATAAAGGATTTGAGGTTCTTTTAAGTCACTGTCATGGTAAAATATCCAAACCCTAGAAGACAGATGGGCGAAAGAAGACTGACGTGTAAGATTTTGATTGGTTTATGTTGGTAGATACATCTATGAATGGAAAAGCAAGAAAAAGAAAATGTTGTTTGAACTAGTAGATCTGACTCAGACGATAATTAACTTTTCTTTATCAACATAAAGTAACTAAATTAACTAATTTTTAAATTAAGGCTTAATAGTATATATCACATGATGTGGTGCTTAAAGATAAATAAATTTATATATATAAAGCATAGTAGCTTCATAAGCATCATTTCCTATCTCCATTTTTCAACCTTCTGTTTCTCCTACAAGAATTCTTATACAACGGAGGATCAGTTTCCTAAAATGGAAACCTTTATACACAAGGAATTATTATCATCATCACCAAATTATAGTTTTCATGATCTAATACTTTCTTGCAATAATGAGATCGTGAAATCAACAGCAGCATCACCACCATCATCATCATCATCGAGTTCTTCCACCGAAGATCAAGCTTCAGGTAACAATAATTTGATTGGTAATATTCCTGGATTTGGTGAACAGGATGTTCCGAATCAAAATCAACTGAACTCTTTTGTTCCAGGATTGAATTCTTCAATACCTGAAATGAAAGAAAGTTCAGTTCCTATGAATTTCTTGGAATCTTTTCCCAAAATAATAAACCAACCTCAACTTTCTCAACCTTCTTCTCCCACCAAATTCCCAAACTTGGCCTTGATCCTTCAACAACCCCAAGCAACTCATCAGAATCATGGATTTGAATTCGCAAACCCTAATTCTTCTTCATTTCCTAGACCTGATCAGTTTTCTCAACTAGGCCAAGAATGGCTGCGAATCAACCAAACTATTTCAAACTATCCTACAAAAGGGTTTAGTGATTATTGGCTTGGCACAACCAAGAAGCAGCCTATGAAATATACGGGTCGAAAGTTGCAAAATCAGCATAAGAAGTCATCGTTTTTGCCCGCGATTTCATCATCGTCATCATCACAGGGGAAGCTGTTTCGAGGAGTGAGGCAAAGGCATTGGGGGAAATGGGTAGCAGAAATTAGATTACCAAGGAACCGAACAAGAGTATGGTTAGGTACTTTTGATACAGCAGAAGAAGCTGCAATGGCATATGATACGGCTGCATATATGTTAAGAGGAGATTATGCACATTTGAATTTTCCAGATCTGAAGCATCAAGTTAAGACCAATTGTTTAAGTGGAACTACAGCAGCTCTTCTTGAAGCAAAATTACAAGCAATCTCAAGTCAGAAAAAGCAAACCGATCCATCAATTTCAACAAACAAGCATGTGTCCGAGAACAAGGTCAAAGGTTTAGGCCAAAACCCATCAAGAATTGAATTTGATGGGATTGAGAATAACAATGATAATACTAAGAAAGTTCAGGATGACATTGATGCTGTTCAGTTAAGTAGAATGCCATCTTTGGATATGGACAAGATATGGGATGCTTTGTTAGTCTCTGATCCATCATGATACATATATATATATATATTAATTTAATTTTCACATTTTCCATTAAATTGGAATTTTATAGAGCTATGTTTGCCATGAAGAGCATGTACAAATAATATTTCCTCCTAACTAGTAGTATTTTGTTCTATTACATATATAGGAAGCTCATTAAGGATATTTTGCTTGGAGTTGAACTTGAATTTGCAGTTATAGATAATACATTTTGATTTTGTGTTTGGAATTTGCTTCTCTTATTTTATTTTCTTTGGGGTTGTTTTTTCCTTTTTGCTAAAGTTAGGATAAGGGTGGGGATATTAGGTTCATTATCCTTGTCTTGTCCAAAGTCAAATAGGCCCAACAAAAAGGAGAAATTAAAATCAAATTTCTGATTGTGGGCCAAGAGTTTAAGTTTAAGGTGCATCACAATTTATATATAAATTTTGGTCGGGCATTTAATATGGGGAAATATTCTATATGATAATGACGTTTATTGTAGCATTATCAGTTAATTAAACTAATGAATGGACTACCATAACCACAATAATAATTATTTAATTCAATTTTTGCCCTAATTACTTTATATTCATGCCAAACAGATCCATAAGTCATATATTTCCATCACATCTCATCCATTAGAAATGCCACTTAGGTCAAAGATAATGTTAGGGTATCAGCCTCCATTGAAGCATGATTGGAGGAAAGTGGAAATGCTGTATTATTATTGCATAGGTTAGGCCCCTGTCCTCAATTTCAGAAGTTCACTTTCTACATTAAGACATTAAGTTCCGTCTTCAAAAAATATTTTCAAATATATTTATCAACTAATCAAATAATCCGACATTCATTGAATTGCTATTATATATATTATGCAATTTATTTTTCATATTTTTTATACAAAAAGATAGCCCTTTGAACTGATAGTATCAAAGCCGAAACTATTAATTTATAAAGTAATTAAATTAGGTTGAATTAGTGCAATATTTTCAATTTTTTTTTTAGAAACACATGTTTGATTTTTGTTCAAATTGAGGTGGATTTAGTTTAATTTTTATACCCCCTGGTGCTAACTGCTAAGTAATAGTTGGACTTGTTTTTGTTCCATCTTTAATCCGATTACGTTGAAACCTGTTAAATTGTATCTCACATAACGTCGGCCCAATAAGCCCTAGATTGATGATAGCAGCCCAGCAATAGAAGCTCTCAATAACTTAATTCAGCCTTAATTTAGCCCAATATTGTATTTCATCAGATTAAAAAAAAAGGTTGAATTTTGATTTTAGACTTTTAGTGACAGAAAGCATGAAAAATACAAATTAATTTTTTTTACATGAATATTTAATGGGGCTTGCCAAGTATAAGCATTTGACAGCAGAAAATTGGTCATTCTAATTTTAGTTGGAATAAATTAATAGTGTCATAATTTTTGTGTTATAAATTGATTATTTTTTACAACCGAATTATTATAAGCGTTTTCTAATTTGTGTTAATCACATAAAAAGAAAACAGGGGAGCTTTTACTTTAAATGTATTGTTAATAGGAAAACTTCGAATTCGAATTTTCACTATCCTTTCTCTTCTATAGAAAAAAAAAAGATACATTAATTATATGTGAATGGAGGTCTATAGTATAGCATATTTAGAGGTCCATTGTTTTGCTTTGAGGTTGTAAGATTTCTTGTGAAACTTGTAAAGATTGCAAATAGGACTCTGAAATTTCTCTACATTTGGGTCTCCAAGAAGTGAACAAATTGATAGCAGCAATTTCTCAATTGTTATGCAAGGTGACCATCTCCTTCCCAGAATATCAATATTAATTCTCCCATCATGGTTTATATTTGGATGAAAAATCTGACATCAAATATTTCACAATCAATTCACAATTACACATCTCTTATAAACAAATATATTTTTTAAAAAGTATTAATTCGGTACGCCACGTGCTATACACCGTTTGATCGGATGATCAAAATAATCAATATACTTTGCCTATTCGATCAGACGGTGTATAATGCGTGAGTATCTCATTTTTCAAGAAATAAGAAAGAGAAAGGAAAAATACCTTAGTTAGGAACTTGATTTTGGGAGGTTGATGAGGATAAAGATGAGGAAATTCAATAGAAAGAAAGAAGACACCACCTTCATAAGGAGTATTAGAAGGACCAATAATTGCAGCTTGCCATTTAAATATATCATTATCTTTAACTCCATAGCTACAATGAGTTGGAGGATGATGATTTGCTCTTTCAAGCTCCCTTTCTATCTTGATTCTTGCATTATTTTTCTTTTCTTTATTCCCTGTTTTTACTATAGATTTCAGCTTCAATTTAAGCTTAGACTTTGAAGAACAAGAAAATATTGCCATTTTTCAGAACACAAAATAGGACAGAGATCACTATGTTACTTGATGATCTCTGTGGTTTTACTTGAGGAAATGGACATCTTATATATATACTAGACATGGTGGCCAAAGTCAACGAATTATTAGTAAATAAAAATTGTAATATAAATAAATAAAATAATCTGGACAGCAGTATAGCAAGGTGGAATTGCATGAACCATATAATTTATGCCCCGCTAGTTTTGTAGGAGCAAGAAAAATTATATTTAGTCAGAGACATGCATTATTCTTAGGACCAGTAATTAATTATATGAGTTTGGGAGTAGAATATTTTTCCACGTACATAAAACCATGATCGTTCAAATTTATGTGCATTTTCCTCATCATTTATTTATGCATTCCTCCATTAAAACTTGAATTTCTTATAGAAAAGCTTAACTTGTAAATAACTACAAATAATATAATATAGTTCTCAAGAAGACATCCCACTAGTAAGAGCTAATTTCGTAAATCTCAAAAATAATATAATATAATATAACATAATGTGCAAATGTTTGTTATTGTGGTAAAATTTATGTGAATTATACTTATAAATACATTAATTAAAAGGAATAAACATAAACATGACAAATGTTACACATAAATAGCAATAATTTCCATGAAAATTAAAGGTGAAATTGCAAGAATTTCACAAAAAATGCAAAGAAAATATTCCTGTGAAATCTGCAATTAATTAAGGAATTGTATTAAAAGCATAGGCTGAGATGCAACCACAATGTCAGTTCAACAAAATAATCAAAACTACAAAACTTTCAGAAGTCAGCAAAACTTCTGCATCTCCCTAAAATCACTACTAAACTAATTTTCACAGCATCATAAACTAATTGAAAAACCTACTTAAAAACAGATGAACATATATTAAGTCAAATACGTACTATTTAGAATTGCAATGATCATGAAAATCTGCTATAAAGAAAGTCATGAATAAATCCTACTTCTCAGTAGAGAACTTCATTGTTCTTCAACAGGTATTTTTTCGGTCTCTATCTTGACATTCTCCAAATTTTCATCCCCTATGTTGACAACCTTCTCCACCCTTTCATCGCCATTACTTGCTTTAGAAGTTGGTTCCTCGGCTGAAGTGTCAACATCCATATTGTCAGCGTGGACATTTAACTGCACACTGAATGAAGCTACCCTTTCCAAATGCTTTTCAGAAGATTTGCTTTCATCTTCTGAATCACTTTCCACAGAACTACTGTCATTATCGTTAGTATGCACAGAATCTCCTCCAGTTTCATCAGTCTTCACATCAGCATCTACCATATCTAAATCGTGTTCAGGTAGCCACTGCTGTAGGGGAATTGCGTTGCTAATTACTTGTCCTGTTTTCAGTCTTGCTCGGTAATCCTCCATTTCCGATTTGTATCTTTCTTTATCTTTAACAGCTTTCTCTTGATAAACCTGATTATCACAAGGCACAAGTAAATGATCAATGAAGTTACAGGAACAATGACTAAAAATGAGTAGAATCACATCAGAGCTAAATGTGATATATAATGTATTCCTTACTGCTTTTTCAGTTTCATTTAGCTTGTTCCATAGTTCACCAATCATCCTACTGATCTCTCTGTCCTTTCCTGGATAAAGAGGCTTCAGCCTTGCATGCTGCTCGGCAAAGAAGAAATTGTAGCCACTTCTGTTAGGTTTAGGATGAGCAGGGTCCCTCCTTTTAATCTCATTTTTCTTTCTGCGTCTGCGGCGTTGTGTGCCCGATGCAGATCGAGCATTATTGTGTGCAGAAGCAATAGTATGCTCCAGCAGGTGGCTTGATTGGTTATGGGGTGCTTGATAAAGAACACCTTTGAGCTTCTCTGTCCCCATTGTCACGGTCACAAGATATCCACTCTCAAATTTCCCATCTATCACCCCTATCACTCGAGAACTTCCTGATGCCGCTGCCCTTGCTGCAATACGAAGAGAAATTTGAAAAGATAGAAAGAGTTGAATGGAAATGCATTTGAATTCTACTCATCAATTGAAATAAATAGACAAAAAATGCATCTGAAATACATTTATCCACAAAATTTATTTCTTCCCTAATGTACTAGTCAAACAAACCAAAGAAAGACACATTCTGGTGTTCTGTGGCTTCAGGGGAAGAATGGAAGAAGTAAAAGGAAAAGGTATGAGAAAAATGACAAACTGAAGAACAAAAAAACAAGAAGGGACCTCCACACAGCTCTGCAGTGTTTGTCTTTTGATGCTGGGCTGTAGCTGCTTGATATTCAGGCGACGGTTGCACAGGCACTTGTGCTGGGAGCTGTGAAGCAAATGGGCTCGACAAGGAAACTGCAGAATCTATTAATAATAATGAACACCTCCAAACATAAAATGAAATAGGTTGAGGTCAAGACACACCTGATGAACAAGGAGTCCAGCCCCGGGCTTTGAAGAAGTAAAGCTGTTCGTAGTGGTCAAGCAAGGAGCAATAGTATTTGCGCAGCACAAAAGATGCGTTTGTAGCAGTAGAAGGAAAGTTGAAAATGGTAGTCACTTCTTTCCATCTTCTCTCTCTAACGATCTGCAATTCCAGGCAAATAAATGTAACTACAGTACTCTGTGATTGATCATTAACATGTTCACCAAGTAGAATTGCTTTTGATTGTTAATTAATATATAGATTAATATATTAAACAGAAAAGTGGCACTTACATGTGACTGCATTTCCAAATACAGTACAAAACAAAAAATGTGAAGATAACAACCAGCAAATGTAGTGATCATACTACCTTAATGAACAAATAACGCGAAATCATTTTTCTTTTTTCTTCGTGTAACACACAGTTAGGAATTTCATTTGCCTCTTAACAGATTTCAATCTACAATTCACTCATTGTCCAGTTAGTTCTCAACAATCTGGCATAAACAAAAAAATTATCAAAACTGAAATTTTGTGGAGAGCGATCTGCTAATGAGATGCAAATTTGATCACTTTATCAACTTTGCATTTTGAAGAAACCACAAATCATTTAGACCCTAACCATAGTTACACCTAGCAGAAATAAATATGGAGCACGCATGCAATACCAGGAGACATGCCGAAAAGCAAATATTATTAGAAAGAAAAGTAACAGCCCACAGTCAAGGTGGAATCAAGCAAACCACTGTCAAAAAGTAGGCATATATACAAGTCATTATTTCAATTTCTGAGGTGGAAAGTTGAAAGAAACAATCATTCACCAAAGAGAAGTGATGCACAGGAATGTATGGCAGGCATATGGAGACAAAACAGGAAGGCAACATGTAATTAGTACTCTTGCTGTAATTCACATGTCTAGTAAACCGAATTTTAGAATCCTAGGGAATTTTTCATGCATAGGAATAATATGGAAGCATTGGATAAATTAAACACGTGCCAAAACAGGTTAGTCACCTTTAGAGCTCAACATCAATTGTTGGCAAAAATATATGTGATTTCTAACATAGGCATTTAATTGAACCACAAATGAAATCATCTTCGCGGCAATTGTGCATTCATCAGTTCAAGAGCCATCAGAGACAAAACATTGAAATGTGTCCTACCTTCTCAAGACCACCGCGAGAAGTTACCTCACAAAAGAGCCGATGCAAGTCCAACTCCCTTCCTCCTATAATCGGAATCCTACAATAAGAATGCAGAAAATGTCAATTCTTCAACAGGACACTCTAATGTCAACCAGAAAATGTCAATTCTTCAACAGGACACTCTAATGTCAACCAGAAAATGTCTGCCAGGCCCATATATTGAAATAAAGCTGGCATAAACAAAGTGAATTCATAAGGTTTGGGCCAAAATTAGAGAGTCCATAAACACTTTGCTCTTTCATATTTTGAGAGGACCCTGTCATTTGTTAGCATTCAATCTTTTACTGTTTGCAATAATTAGTTCCGCAGCAGTTATACTACAAATTTTTTCAAGTAAAAACAAGATAAAAGATCCATTTTAGCTAAAGTTTCATGTCCCTTGACCAAGAAAAGTATGACAATAGTAGGAAATTTATTCCAGAGAAATCAATCCTTATGCAAATAACAGTTCCCTGGGGAGAAAGATTAATATAGAATGAAGAAAAATAATACAAATGCTCAGTAACATTCTTTAATTGACATCTTAGAGAAGCACATGCAGTCACTTGGAGGACCACCAGACTTGCTGAAAAGAGAATTAATTCAGATAGATATGGAACAAAAGGGGAAAAGGTTCAACTATAGGAAACCATTGATTTGTCAATTACCTAATAAATTAGAGGCAACATTTAGTTTACCCATCTGTAAAACCATCACCAAGAATGAGCAACAAATCTTTAACATAATTCACCTAGTCTTACAACCAATATGCAAATATAATGCAGTTAAAACCACTTCACAAACAAAAAAACTAAATAAATAAATAAATAAAGCAGCAAGATTCTATTAATATAAAACCAAGAAGTTTCTACCCAGACTTTGAGTAAACTATAGTTAAGGCTACAGTTACTCACAAAACCAACTGTGAACAGAAGCGAAACCTACAACTAAAGAACTTCAAACTGTATTTGCAGTTGAATGCTTAAGAATAACTATAAGATAAAACAGGGGAAACAGCCATGTGAAGTGAACTACAAAAGGTAAAGGAAAAAGCGTGACATTAGAGCAATAGCATATATTTCAACCTGAACAGCATAAATAGCATCCAAAATTGAAGAGAAAGAAAGTAAAAAAAATATTCGTTTTTCCCGGCACAACGAAACCATAACTTACTCAAAGCATCCTTTTTACTACAGAACATCTATGGCTACTCGAGGAGTGAATGTAAATTGTGAGAAGGTTTTATTTTCAAAGTTTATAAAGGGCATGTCCTTGACATTGTTGAGACTTACATGAACTTGGTCCCCATGGAAGCATGGAGCTTTTCTAAAGTTTCCATGAAAAGCTTAGGATCAGCTGCAACATCATCATATCCTGCCAGAGGTGGTGGGTATTGGACATAGTTCAGGGCCGGTTCTTTCATAGGCACTGGGCTCTGCTTTGCAAAAGAAGTTGAAGCCATTGCCTAATTTTTTTCTTTTGCTTTTTCTTTTTCACAACCTAATCAACCATCGAAAGAACCCGCGCACTATTTAACTGCACTACGAAAAAGAAACAAATCAGGAAAAAGGGGAAAAACAGAAAAGAACAGTTCAGGATAACTAATGAAACTTGCAGAAGGGAAACAAAAACAAAAACAAAAACAAAAACAAAAAACAAAAAGAACTTTTAACAAAGACGAACTTGTAAAATTTTTCTTTTATGGATAAAAACAAAGCCGAAAAAGAAAAGGCAAAAATTCAATATATACTGACAAGTACATACAGGAAAAAGTGGATTATAATTTATTGAACAAACCAAAAGGTAACCTTTAAAACACATAATAATGTATATTGTAGTTGAGAAGTAAGAGGATTATAATACTATCAAAATTATCATTAAAAACATTATGTTCATGTTCATCGACAACCTCAGTTGATGCAATAACTCCCTGTAACAGGAAATTCAAAGATGGTACATTAAAGCTGTCAAGGCCATGAATCCCTTCATGGTCATATTAAGATGCCATTGCCAAAACAACAAAAGTTCAGACTTTTTCAAATGGACAGAGGCACCTTTTGGACTCGAGCAATAAACACCCAGATGCTAAAAAAGTCTCTCTTTTCTCCGTCTTAATTAAAGCAGAGTTCACAGGCCTATACAATGCCAGATTAGCAGCAGCTATATCCCTTGTCTGACATTCTATAGATGTCCTGACATCTAAAGAGTACTGCAGAGATTCAATTACATATACAAATGTGCATAATATTATAAAATAAGTTGATCATATGATGCAAGTTCTCGCCTTTCTTCATTATCTGACACTGTTTCAGGGTTAAAAGATGTATATGGAAGAGACCCTGGTGGGGCTTTGTTTGTGGAGGGCATCATCCATCAATCAGAAAAGAAAATGTAAAGCAACAGTCTTTCATATGAAATAAACCCAAATTTAAGCAAAAAACAAAAAAAGTCCCAGCTTTACTTTAAAAGACCTACCTTGAAATTTCAAATCACAGAAACTCTACTTCTCCTTTATATTATCTTTAATGGAAAACACAAAATAATATATAATTGATACAAAAGAAAACTGCCCACAATTAGATATATGAAATATAGTACTGAAAATTGCATTATTTTTTATTATAATAATAATTATTATTACCTTAATGTGAATAAACATTATAATATTCTTGTCATTATTTGTTTGTTTTATAAAAGAATAAAATGAAAAATAGAATAGAAACCCAGATGAAGGAATGACTGTAACAGAATTTAAAATAAGCAGACTATTTAAAGAAATATAAAAAAATGAAATTTATTTATATATACATAAATATGTATATATATACATATAAAAAGGACTTACCTACAGTGAGATAGGGCACAATAGAGCATGCAAAAATGAAATGGCAATAAGGAAGCAGCTTATGAATAAAACCCTTATTAATAAACAAAAATGGAGAGATTATATATAAATACAAATATATATTATATGGTTATTTTCTCTTCCTTCCTATTTTGATAATTTGTGTATGGTGATGAGAAATGGCGGAAAAAAATAAGGCCAAATGACAAAAAAAATAACCGAATTTACATTTTTACCCTGATGTTATCTCCTCTATCTCCAAATATCTAAGGGTAGTTTGGGAATCCGGAGCCAAATTGAGGATTGAAGTGCCCTCTGTCAAGAATTATGGAGTGAGTGCCCAAATCAAATGAACTAAAAACGGAAGATAATAGTAATTTTTGGGATGGGAAAATAAATTAAATTTGTATATTTGAAAAAAAATATATTATTAATTAATAGATAAATTAAATTTGCTGTTAATGGTGGTGGGTATAATAATGGAAGTTGGTGAAAACGGGGGTTTGGAGTTGGAGATGAAATGTTAATGAATAGGGGGCAAAAACGTGTCCTATTGACAGCCCGTTTGAAACGGCAATATATTTTATTTTTTATTTTTTCTATAAAATATCCCAAAAGTGATAAGAATTTTAAAAAATAATAATAAGAAAAATTATAGAAAAAAAAATTAAATGGAAATTAGAAGGGTGAAGAAGATGGGGGAGAGATGGGTGCCGTAACTGCTGCTCCCCTTAATTAATAATTAAGGCATTTAATCACACTTTAGAATTAGTCCCATTCATCCCATATTTTTCTCTTGCCTCTCCAAAAGCTCATTAATTCCTTATTTAGTATTTGCTTAATTACCATAATCTTAATTATATATAATCATCACCAACCATTAACCAAACCTTTTTTTTTTGGAGATTGACTATATTAATTTAATGGCTTTTCTATTTGGTTAAATATGGAATTAATTTTAGGTAATTGCACTTGTTGATTGATTTTTAATCTTTCTTTGTTAATTTTTTATTTACCTTTTCTTTAAAGATAAGACTTTGAATTGTGAAATTTAAATCCAAATGTTGTTATCAAAGATAAGGATTTAATTCCTCAATGTATAAGTTTGTTAAGGTGTGTGTATATATATATATATTCTCTACTATTTTTTTTTGAAAAGGAAGATCAAAATTGAAATTATCTGTATATAAAATTGGAAATTATTTGATTCTAAATTAAATAGATTTTGATATATTTAGTTCGATTATTTTTATTTTTTATTTTCTCGATTGTGGATCAAAATTAATTTGTGGATAATTTGAATTTTGATTCGTTAAATCTGAAAAATGTATAAATTGAATTCATTTAAATATATAGAACACACAATTCTTAACTAATATTTAACTTTTTTAAAATGTAATATTTAATATTTTTTATGCTTAAAATTAAATCTATAGTTAAAACTTCATATAGAATCTAAAACTGATTCTCTAAATTAGATTTGCGGTTTACAATTTGATTTTATGTAATTACATAAAAATATATTTCTATTTAAAATTCTTAAAATTTTAGCACCATTTTAATTGAAAAAAAAAATCAACCACAAAACTTTTAGTGGCACTTTTTTTTTTATTCTTCTATAGTTGATAGTCCCTTTTTTTTAATTTTAATTAATAAGAATCTTTTAATGGAATTTATAAATTGTAACGTCAATGGCGATGAGACTTTCCCTATAAGATAATTAAAAAAAAATCGTAATATTTAATTTGAAAATAATGAATTAAAAATATTTATGCTTAATCATAATTAAAATTTCAATCTAATGTATCTTTCCCAATAAGATAATAAAAAATTCGTAATATTTAATTTGAAAATAATGAATTAAAAATATAATTAAAATTTCAATTTAATGTATCTTTGTAGATAATTAAAAAAAATCTTACTCTTTCTTTTTTTTTTTTGCTTTTCATTTTTATGTTATGAAGTATAACATCAAATAAAAAAGGACAAATTCTAATTTATCAAATTTGATAAATATTTAATTTCTTAGGAATCTTAACGTTACGTTTTCACTCCATATCTTTTTCTTGAATTCTTTTACTTTTTTTTGATATATAAAAAAGAAAACTCTGTTAAGGTTTCATTAAATTAAAACTACGTTTAGAATTATAAATACTGAAAATTTGCGATTCACATGTAAGAATTTAGAAATAAAATCATTTATTTCTTCATTTTTTTGAAGGAAATAAAACTTCCATTAATAAGAATTTTAGAAATAAAATCATTAATTTATTCTTTTTTTTTTGAAGAAAATAAAACTTCCATTAATAAGAATTTAGAAATAAAATCATTTATTTCTTCATTTTTTTGAAGGAAATAAAAATTCCATTAATAAGAATCAGCAACCGGAGTTAAATACAAAAAAATTGGTGAAAATTCCATCCGAATTTGAAAATCAGTCAAAGAACTCGAAACTTTAACAAAATTATATGAGCTACTGAATTCGCTGATTTTTTAGCAAAAACAAATCTCACATACAACAATCATCTAAAACAATGCCTAAATCAGAAGCAAAATGAGTGCGAGATACTAGCGCCTAGATAATAGTTTGAGCATATGATTCAATGAGGACTTGCTCAAGATTCCGAGATTTTATCCATGCTAAAACCTCCCGAATAGCCAATCCTTCTGCCAAAACAGGAGAATTTACTCCTTGGAAAGGACCACTGCCAGCAGCCATAAAAGAGCCAGTCTTATCCCTGAGAACAAACCCAAACCCCATTTTAATTTGGCTCTCAAACACTGCTGCATCAACGTTAAACTTCAGACAAAAAGAATGTGGCTTTAACCATCTGCTAATGTGATCAAAAGCTGAATTTCCATCCCTGGTGGCTAAATCTTCCGAAGACATTAGTGGATCACTTTTTTGCTGCTTTCAAATCGTGAAGCAGATCAGCTGTACTAGCTACAATAAACTCAGCCCTGTTGTTTTTCCCATTCCAAGCCACTTCACTCCTATGCTTCCAAATACTCGAACATAACGTAATGACTTCCAAGCAAACCTCAGTCGATTGGTTGTTAACTATGAAAACAAGCCAGTCAATGAAATTCTCATATGCACCTCGTATGTTGCCACAGGAACTCCGGAGCCAACACTCCTTAGCAAAAGGACAATCTAGAAGAGCATGAACTGTATTCTCATCATACAAACCACAAACCTTGCAGATGGGGTTTAAATCAATTTTCCTGGATCCAAGAGCAAAGTTTGTTGGACGGCAGTTCGTGTAAGCTAGCCTTCCAAATCATGTTAAGGACTTTTGGCGGCGCTTTTAACAGCCACAGCTTCTTCCAAAAAGAGTTGACAACTAATGGGTTCTGTTGGCTGCTACTCAACAACCTATAAGAACTTTTAACTGAGTAAAGCCCTTTCGAATCAGCATGCCAACGCCAAGAATCCACGGGTCGACGCAAGCTAAGAGGGTTTTTTTTAAATCATCTGAATATTTCGTCATTTTGATTCCAGGGCATAATTCAAGTAGAGAAAATTAAACAGTAATTTAAAAATTAAAAACAAAAATGTAATGTAAATTGCTACTGACTTAGTGTCAGGAAATAAATTATAATAAGTGGTGAAGCCACGTTCAACTGCAAATTATATATATATATATATATATAGACACTAAGACCCTTAATTTATTTTAAGTGTTACATTCAAATTTTAATCTAATAATAATTATATATTTTTTAATTAAATTATAAAAATTAAAATAAAATAATCTAAACTCATTTAAATAAAAAAATTAAATAAATGATAAAACTCAAATGCTCTGTCTTTTATCCAAAAATAAAATTACAGTAATTTAAAAAAATAGAAAAATAAATGCCAATTTATTTAACAACTTAAGTTTACAGAAAAATTCAAACACACTTACATTTTTTATTTTCACTTTCATGCACATTTTTTTTCTTTTTTTATTCTTCTTATTGCAAATTTTGAAACCTTTCAAATTTAAAATAGGATTAACAAGTATTTTTTTATTACTTCCATTGGCACTTATAAAGAAAATTTTACTTTTCCTTGTACTTTTTAATATTGTATTTAGAGATGACAAATTGACGGATTTGGATTGAATAAAAAACGGACGGGATATAAATAGACGGATCATAAATTGATCAAAAAGTATGGATCAAAAATGATTCAGTGTTCAAATGGATTAATCGGATTTGGACCGAATTTTGGATTTGAACCAATTTTGCCAGGCCTAACTGTGTTTATTAATTTTTGCTTTAATAGATTTTTTTATTATTTTATAAATTATTTAGATTTTGATAAGTTTAATGTATATTTTAATACTGATCTCAAATAAAACAAAATAGGTAATTTGAATAATAATTGATTAAAATGAAATGTGTTTTTTTGTTAATTTTGATATTATTGATATTAAGTTAATTATTCAACGGTTTCAAAATAGAAAATTACTTCAAGGATAACTGTGAAAATTGTATTGTTATTTGATTTTAAATATTATTTTTTTTAATTTTAAATAAAATATATTGTTATAGTATAATTTATATATTTTTAATTTTAAATTTTTTATATTTAAATTATAACGTGTGCTTTCGCTGATTCTGTAATCTTGATTCCACTATTGATTATAATTATTTTTTTTGTATTTTTAATTTATTAGAGATATGATATTTTTGGTAGGTGATTAAGGTATGGTTAGCATTAGATCTTTCAAATTTTAATCCAATTTATGCAACAATTCATATGATTTTTTTTACCCAAATCAATTCCACCTATTTTATATGCTAAGTGATCCAACATGATCCGAATTTTTCTTATGCTAAGTGATCCAACATGATCTGAATTTTTCTAAGGAAATGGAGAGAGTATACACCCAATAAGAAGGAAATAATCATGAAATTGTCTGTTATGTGAACCGAAATTTTCAGATTCGGTTATATATAACCATTTCTATAACACTAAATCGTAATATTACATATTATAATATAACATATTATTATGCTCAAATTATTTTTTTATTTTAAAATATATTTATTATATTAATATAAATATTATTAACATGAATATTAGTATTTTAACCATATTAATTATCATAGAAATTATTTTTTGAAATAGTATATATTAATTATTTTTTTAATTCCGGTTCAATTTTGATTTTTTCCCGGTTAAACCTTTAACCATTGACCTTGGGAGTGAGCATTTGGTCAGTTCGGTTCGGTTTTGGACCGAACTGATTGAATAAAAAACCGAACTTCAGGAAATTTAAGAACCGAACCGAAACCGAAGTATATAGAATCGAGAACCGAATGGATCGAAATATTTTTTGTCGGTTCGGTTCGGTTCTACCGGTTCTGGATCAATATGAGCTTTTTTAATTGGACTTTTAACCTATATGGATCCATAAATTAAATTAATTTATATTCAACAAAATAAATTCATTTAAAATAACTAAAATTAAAATAATATACATAAATTTATTATATTATATCTATAATAAATTTCTCAATAATTTATCAATTTGAATTCAATTTTTTGTTTATATATTATTATTTATTTTTTTAAGCTACACATATATTATTTCTAACATGAAAAAGATAGTAACTAAAAAAACACGAAGAAGATAATTAAAAATGGTAATATAATTAATTAGAAATATAGGTAAAATTCATAATTTGAATTATATTAAATATATAATTCATATAAAAACTTGCATCTCTGAATAATTATTTATAACTAAAATCTGATTTTTTGCAATTTTAGGATATTCTATTTTCCTTTTTGTAGCAAGACTGTTAGAAATGTAGAAATCAGAAATAAATTTCCTCTTCGAATAATAATTTATAACTAAACCGAACCAAACCAAACCGAATAAACGATCTTTTATTTCGGTTCAAAACTAATTAAATCGAAATAATTGAATTAAATAGATCAAAATTTATCCGATTTGATTCGATTTTCAATTTCAATTCGATTTTGCTCAGCCCTAATTGACATTTTCTTTCGGTTTCATATTCAATTCGGGTCTGGCAATCCATTGACAAAAAGAAACTTAGGAGACTCCAACACGTCAATCCTTCTAAATAACAAGTTAAATTAAAGTTCACCGGTCAATATTCCACCTTTTTTTTTTATTCACGTCATTTCATTTTAAGTGATTGTTTTCAATTTTTTTTTACTTTAATATTCTTTTAAAAATTACATATTTACTATTATTTATTATGCACCACTTAATTTATTAAAGTGATAAATTTAGTAAATCATGCAAAAATTATATTGTGTACTTGAAATTAAGAAATGATAAATTAATCAATTGCTATTTTTTATAATTTAATTTTTTTAAAAAAATTTTTTAAGTTCCTTACCAAAATAAAATTTAAGCAGAATGGAGGAAATAATAATTATTTCATATTTATCAAGAAGATTTATAATATAACCATGGTTCTTTATCGAGTGTTGATATGATCTCTAATTGATTATGGTCTCCATTTAATTTAACAGTTCATGCTAACATATAACAGTTGCTAATAGTTAATATTGGATAATTGACAGCTAATAGAAAAAAATAAAATAAGTGTTTAGTAAAATTTTGCTAGCGGTTGTTGTTTATATATTAAATTAGCATTAAATATATATTTTATATACTCTCTCCATTCTTTTTTATTTATCACTTTTGAGTAAAATTAAAATTTTATTTATCTGTCATTTTTATACTTTCAATGTCATTTAATTTGATTTTTTAATTTATTTTTTTCTAATAAAATTATAATCAATTAGATTTGATAATTTAATTTTAATTATGCAATTTAATACTAAATTTAAATCTATTTATTATTTTTTAATTCTAGTAAAAATAAAAAAAATAATAAATAAAAAAACGGATGAAGTATATATACAGACATTTGAGTTGTTATTGCTGTTATCATTTATAAAAAAATTATTGATGTAAAGAATTTAGAAATTTATGATTAATAAGAGGGTATTATAATTTTAATAAGAAAATGAAAACTAATAAGCTATAAGCTGAATAAAAAAGTCTCCAAAATGGAGCATTTGAAACAATATATATTTGAAACAAAAATTATTTAACAACAATTAATTTGAAAAATTTACTAAATACTTTTTAGGCTTAATATATATTTAGCTCCTTATACTTGCATACATTTATCATCCTACCCCTTAAAATTAAAAATTTATCATTTTGACACTTATACTTGCTTATATTAAATGAGTTAAACACTTGGTGTATATCTCGTGAGTGCATGCATTGCACGCAGATAATGTAGCTAACATGTCATTTTTTAACTAATCAAATAGCACCACTTGCTATTTCAATCCACTTCACACTCCTTTCCCTTCCTCTCCCCCTGTCTCTCTCTCTTTCCCCCTTCCCAGAGTGTATTCTCTCGGCGGTATTTTGTTCCAACGCACCTAGTTGCAAGGAATTGCTAGTAGTTATGCCCTAGACTATACGTTTGGTTCTTAATGTAATATCAAATTTTATTTTATAAAATTGAATTTTCTTCGTGTTATTATATTTTAGCATGTTAGAATATAATAATAACAATTTAATGTTATTTTGACTATCCCTAGTTATTTATCATTAAAGGAATAATGATAAATAAAACTAGTACGAGTTTGATTGATAATCATGGGATGATTATATATGGTGATATAAATTAAACTTGTAGATATTCGTTAGAGAATAGAGTACCAGATAGACCCGCTATGAGATACTATATGGGTTAATATCATTAGTGATCTCGTTATAGTTATGTTATTGATCCATAGACCTGAGATTATCATAGTATCCTACATTAGGAATATTATGTTTTAGCATAATCAAACATCATCTTTAATCGGATAATAATAAATGTTATGATTGAACATGATGAGAATCATGTAGAGGATAATGAATAATTAAGATGGAATTTGTCACTCTCTTATGAGAGAAATATCTATTGGGCCCCTCGATAAGTAGGATTGAGAAATGCATGGCCGTGCTCAAATGAATTGATGATGAGATTAATGTCATTTGATATTATCAGTCTATTTAGTGATTGAGAAATTATATGTTTGAATTATATAAGTTTGATGTGGACCATGGCTTATGTTCAAACAAGATATCATGTAACAAATGGATTATAACATATTCTATTAGGTTAAAATCGAATTATTGATATTCATATTGTTTGGATAGTCGTAATATCTTGCTAAATACCGCTTATGACTTGTGGGCCCATGATGGGACTGGAACTTACGACCAATATAATATGAACCTATTTGATCGCACACATGAAATGTGATGAATGGACTAAGGGTGAATTCAGACATTTCGAATTTTATTTTATGACAAATTAAAATTTGAAATAAATAATGAAATAAATAAATATTAATTAAGATTAATATTATAATTCATATTTTAAATAAGAAATAAGGTATTTCTTATTTTAATAGGAGATATGGGCTCGAAATTATCTCTTTCTCTTAATTAGGGTTAGGCTACCTATATATATATATGATAAGTAAGGTTTGTAACCTTAAGAGACACACTAGAAAGTGAGGCGTCACTTTGAGAGAAAAGAAAAGAGAGAAAAACGTTTTCTCTAACCCTAATCGCCATAGAAGGGAGCTAGCACCCCAGACAAATCCGTTTAATGCGTTCGAGTGTGGATACCGGTAGAGGATGTTCGTTTCTTGCGAGGCAACACCTACAAGATGGTTTTCAAAAGGTTAGTAATCATTACTCTCGCTCACAATTGATTCAATTGGATCGCATAGATCCGGTGGGTTTCCTAATTTCGCTGCATTTAAGTTTTATTTTTTTTATTCGAAACCCAACAGGAATCACAGTCTCAAACGACGGCGAAGGTTATCTGCTTCTTGATGACCACATCGGCGTTATCCAACTCTCCTTTGCCGGCGACTTTCATCTTCGCCATAGGAATTTAGGTTTTCTATTTTTTCCATTTTTGCTTCTCTTTTTGGTCGTTTTAGACTGCTAATTGAATTGATTACTGTGCGTTTCTTGCTAGAGATGTATATGATGGTAGTTTGGGGATATTTTGCTTGTACTGGTGGGTAGGGGTGTGCAAATCCGATCGACACATTCAGGTAGGGTTTTTCTGATTAGTAAGGTCAGTTAGGGTTATAAAAATTAGATAAACTTTGGGTTTGGATCGATTCGAGTTAAAACATTTCTAAACCCGATCCAACCGATAATATATATATATATATATATATATATATATATATATATATATATATATATATATATATATATATATATATATATATATATATATTAATTTGCTATCTCTTCTACTTCCTCCCTCTCTCTCTAGCCTTCCATCTCTCTCTGTGAGTGCTTTCGTCTCTTCCTCTCCTTTTGTCTTTGTCTTTCTCTCTTTGTGTGCTTTCATCTCTCTCTCCCTCTCCCTCTCATACAATATCTTTACTTCTTTCTTTTACCAGTGTCTTGATGAGGATGGGACAGTTTGAAGCTTGATGGTGAAGATCTAATCTTGAACAAATTAGGCTTTTGAATTAGATCTAGTGCTAGATCGTCTATTTTTTTTGGATTTTTTATCAATTGTTTGTTTGTAATCATAGGTACACCCCGAATTTTTCTCCTATCATTCAATATTCTCCTTTTATTTCTCTTCACTTTTATTCTTTTTCTTTCATTTTCTTTATGTTTGTAACCATTTTATTTTCTTGTTGATTTCATTTGCTTTCATTGAAATTTTCCCTTTAAATTGGAAAATTTGTCACTTTTCTTTTATCCCTAGTCACTTTCTCATATGGGGGTACTCAATTTTGTGTATTCCTATGATGAAGTCTTCTTTGTTTTTAATTTTGTGAACCCATAGGAAAAAAGTTCCTATTTTTTCAAAAATGGTCAATTTTTGCTCGTGGATTTTTGTTTTAGATGCTTTATCTATTTGTAAATAGTGCTCTCTTTGTTGTTGGAAAGAAAAAGGACATTATTAGAGAAATTTGATGGCAGTGTAAACAATTTTGGGTTGGTTGGGTTGTCAGGGTTGAGACCCAAATTTTTTCGAGTTATTAGGGTTAGGGCCTAATTTATTATTAGATAGGGTCGATCGTAAATATTTGTTAAATTTTGAATTATTCGGGTTCGGGTTGGATTTACCTGAATCCGACCGATACATGCTCCTACCTAAGAGGTTCCAATAATTACGGTAATTTTTTTCAGTTCCTAGAAATTTCATTGCCCATCTTCTTTATCTAGTCTAAAATTGGAGAAGATGGCTGCTTTTTCTGCAATATTACAAAAATTCCAGAAGGAATTTGATTTTTTTGTAATAAATAAGAAAATACTTTTTTCTTGTTTTAGTTCTCAAATACCTATCATGTCTGTCTTCTTCGCTTGGTTTGTGTAAAAGATGGATATATGAAAAATTGGGAATAATGGTTCTATCAAGGCAAAGCTCAGTAACAAAGCATTTGATTTGAAAATGATAAAAATTCCAATTTATTAAACTAGAAAATTGATCAATCTTGTTGCATCCATTCTTAGGATTCCACTTGAAAATATATTTGCCAATCAATTGTTCTTTGGAAATTCGGGAGAATTTTTGTGTTTTGATGCAAATGAGCCTATTTCAAAGAGTGGAGGAAAAGCAACTGCAGTTAGGGGTGTTTATCAGGCGGGTTCGGATAAGCCCGATCCGAACCCGAAAGCCGAAATTCACCCTAAATTCCGACCCTATCCTACCCTGTTAAAAGTTTGAGTCCGTACCTGAACAACCTGTAGTTATTCGAGCCTCATCCAAATAATCCAAAATTATTTTTTAAATTAAAAAATAATTTTTTCTCTTTTTATTTATATGACAAAAATTATATTAAAATTCAGATAAAATAAAAATTACAAAGTTAAAATTTTTTTTATTAGTTTGGGATTTATCTCTTACCCTAATTCATCTCATAATTTGGGCTTATTGCTTAGCCCAATTCATGAAAGACTTATTGTTTAATTTATAATATTGAGTCAAACCCCGTTTAAATTGTTCAGATCTCAAATATGTTTTCTCAAACTATTTTGCTATGTGTGTGTATATATTTGTCTTTTCTTAATTTTCATCTCCTTTTTGCTTTTCGATAATTAATGTGTGACATGGTTTTATGCATATAATCTGATTGATTACCTTTATATTTTATTTTCACTCCACAATTTCGTAATGCTTTTGTACAGTGTTGAACTTGCATATAGCATGTAAATAATTTTTCAAGTGTTAATTTCAAGAAATAATTCTTCATACGAGTATCTAAAAACAAGAAGAATTTGACGGACAAACTTTAGATTTTAGAGCGATATTTAATTTAGTTTATCCTAAAGTTGTACATCATATGCAGTATCTTGGTATTAAACTATGGAGGCAGTAGATATGGAGAAGCTAGTAATGAGATATAAATGAATATATAATTACTGAGACATAAATTTGCACAAATATAAGAATGTTACTAAAAACTATTTTGTAAGAATAAATTTCTAATGTTTTACTCAATTTTTAATTTTTTTATTATCAACAATATTCAATACTCTATATTAAAATATAGATAATTAAAAAATTATTTTTTAATAAGGGTTTTAAAAGGGTTATTCAGATGAGTCGGGTTAATAAGGGTTTTGGTCCGACCTTGAAAATTCCTAAAATCTCCAACCCTATCCTATCCAAATAACCCTAACAACCCTATCCAAATTTCTTGTTCAGTTCGGGTTGTTCGGGTAGGGTCGAATTTTGAACACTACTAATAGCAGATAACGAAGACTCATGGATAAAAGGCTCTAGCGATGATTGGCGATGGTGCAACTAATCTTGAGGCGCCCAAACCAGGAGGTGCTGACTTGTTTATTTGCTATGCGGGAGTTCAACTTCGAGAGGCTGTAGCAGCCAAAACTGATTGGCTGGTGTTTAATTTTATAGGTCTAATAAATTCCCTGGAATAGGCTTTGAAGTATTGAAAGAAAATTGCAATTGACAAAGATAAAAAAAAAAAATGTAAGGCATTTGATCTGAAGACCAGAAGCTCTTCTCGCTTTCCCATCTTCTTCCTTCATTGTCTTTTTCTTTTCTTTTTTATTTCAAGATTTTTAATTAAAAATTAGCTTCACTTGCCTCACGCTCTTAGTTCGGGTCAGCAAAAGTCATGACATATAAAATGTATAGTCAGCAAAGTTTATTTATTTTATTTAAAATAAACAACTATAAGTGTTTAAATGATAAACACTTAATTTCAAGGGACGGAATGACAAATGTTTGTAAATACAAGTGATCATGTATGTATTAAGCCTGCTTTTTAAGCATTTGATATATATAAATTTAAAATTTAAAATTTGTCATTCCATTTTTCTATACATAAATTTTTCTCCATCACTCTCCTTCTCTTATTACACATTTTTCTATACATAAATTTAAAATTTTAATACTATATTATTAACTATAATTTTTTTATTTTAATAACATTTAATTATTTATTTTATGTTTAAAATGGATATAATAGAATAATTATAAAAAAATAATTTTTTAACTACAATAATTAATATTTTTCAATTTAAATAAAGAAATAATTAACTAAAATTATGCAATAGAAAAATATATTAAAAATTATTTATAGAAAGAAATTAATTGAAAACAATAAAATCAAATTCAATATTAGTTAATTTCTTTCTAATTTTTTAATTAAAATTAATTAATTATATACTTATCAAATACTAATATTGCATTTATTAATCAAATAATAATATCGCATTTGATTTCATTATCTTCAATTAATTTTTTTCTTTTTCAAAGTATAAATAATTTTTAATATGCTCTTTTATTTCATAATTTTAATTGATTGTTGCTTTTAAAAAATATTAATTATTGTAGTTACAAAAATAAAAAAATTTTATAATTATTTTATTATATTCATTTTAAATATAAAATAAATAATTAAATATTATTAAGATAATAAAATTATAGTTAATAGTATAGTGTTAAAATTTTAAATTAAAGTACAGGGAGAGTGAGAGAGTGAGATAAGAAAGGGAGAGCGGAGAGTGAGAGAGTAGGAGAGAGAGAGAGAGGGGGCAGTAATGGAAGAGAGAGAGTGGGATCCAGTTCCATTTCCTCTGCTCAAATAATTTGAAAAATGCCCTAATTTTTAAAATATTTTTTAAAATACACTAATATTAAAAAAGTTCCCATCAAAGTTGTTAGAGACCCTTTCCGCGCTAATCACAAAAGTGTAGCCAATTTAAAAATTTTTTTGGATGTTATTGGTTTAGCTTTTTGAAATAGCTGCTCAATATATATATATATCAATTAAATGCTTAAAAAGCAGGCTTAATACATACATGATCACTTGTATTTACAAACATTTGTCATTCCGTCCCTTGAAATTAAGTGTTTATCATTTAAACACTTATAGTTGTTTATTTTAAATAAAATAAATAAACTTTGCTGACTATACATTTTATATGTCATGACTTTTGCTGACCCGAACTAAGAGCGTGAGGCAAGTGAAGCTAATTTTTAATTAAAAATCTTGAAATAAAAAAGAAAAGAAAAAGACAACGAAGGAAGAAGATGGATGGAAAAGCGAGAAGAGCTTCTGGTCTTCAGATCAAATGCCTTACATTTTTTTTTTTTTATCTTTGTCAATTGCAATTTTCTTTCAATACTTCAAAGCCTATTCCAGGGAATTTATTAGACCTATAAAATTAAACACCAGCCAATCAGCTTTGGCTGCTACACCTCTCGAAGTTGAACTCCCGCATAGCAAATAAACAAGTCAGCACCTCCTGGTTTGGGCGCCTCAAGATTAGTTGCACCATCGCCAATCATCGCTAGAGCCTTTTATCCATGAGTCTTCGTTATCTGCTGTACTGCAGTTAGTAGTGTTCAAAATTCGACCCTACCCAAACAACCCGAATCAAACAAGAAATTTGGATAGGGTTGTTAGGGTTATTTGGATAGAATAGGGTTTGAGGTTTTAGAAATTTTCAGGGTCGGGCCAAAACCCTTATTAACCCGACCCATCTGAATAACCCTTTTAAAAAAAGAAATTTTTAACATGGCAAAAAAGCTTCCAAAATTCTGCATATTCAGAGCAGATAATAAGAAAGCTAATTTTGTGGGCTTATGACAAGATATAAATGTCGATAAGCTTATAAAGAAAGAACTGGAATGGCCCGAGCTCAATCATCGACTTCTAGAAGCTGAAGATGAAAGCAATGGCAACCTCCCAGAAAGCAACGGCAAAAGATTCAAAGATGAAGAAAGTCTTCAACCGGACGGCACTTTTTATCCTGGTAATTAACAAAAGAAAAACTATTATTATTATATATTTGAACTTTTAATTCTAAGGCTTCAAGTTTATGAAACACCATTCTAAGAGTTACTGGTTTTATTGATTGTTTAAATTGTTTCAGGATGCGGAAATAGGGTGAATATTCTTGGCACTTGTGTCTCAGGATTTTGTGCTGCTATAGCTTGGATTTTGTATGGCGTCCTTGATTTAGTAAACATATTCATCAAGATTGCTACCATCGGATGGCTAGACTTTAAGCATATAATCTTAACTGGTTAGTATTATTATTCATTATTGAAGAATATCATCATCATATGAAACTGTAACTCCCATTTTTAACAGTTGAGGAGTGATAACAATATTATATATGTGATTCTTTTTATTCTCAATTACAGATAAAAAACATTTTCAAAAGATAAATTTTCTTAATTTTCACAAAACTGTTTTTATAGTTTTTTCCCTCGACAACATGAAATGTTTTAGGAAAACAGAGGAGAGACAGGCTGATAGAAACAAAACTCAGATGCGAATTGGCATTTAGGCTATTGGATAGACTGGTTCGTCATTCTTCCATGTATAAGTATCATCCTTCCACTATTCCCAAAAATCCAGAAAATCATCTCAATCTCAATAATCTACACAATATCCTTAACCTTTCAAATGGGGACCAACCGTTGGATCGTCAACCAAATGAATCAAGTAAGAACATGTTTTCTTTTTCCTAATTTTGTATCAACTTTCGATGAATAGGGAAGTAGAGAATAAATGTATGTGTGTGTTGCAGCAACGGGAAGTAGGAAGCTGGACACACCAATTCTGGTAGCAGCTAGAGTTGGAGTGGCCGAAATAGTAGACAAAATCCTGAATGCATTTCCAGTGGCCGCTTTTGACTTGGATTCTGAACAGAAGAATGTTGCGATTTTAGCAGCTGAGTACAAACGAATCGCAGTTTACAACCTCTTGCTCCGGAAAGAATCTTGGATAAAGGATCTCATACTGTTCCGGCTAGACAGCGAAGGAAATAGCGTCTTGCACCTTGTCGCAAAATTCTTCGATCACCCTCGGCATACTTTTCCCGACAGTGCAACCCGATTGCGCTTCGAATATAAATGGTACCAGGTACGCACATATTATACGCTCCCTTACCCTTTCAGAATGCAAGATGTTTGTAATATCTGATAGTGTACGCATGCAGTTTGTGAAGCAGTCAATGCCACCACGATTTTTCACTCTCCACAATAGGATTGGGATGACGCCAGAGGCAATCTTCCAGGACACTCACAAAGAGATGGTGAAGAGCTGGAGCGAGTGGCTAGTAAAGACCTCGGAGTCATGTTCTGTTGTTGCTGCATTGATTGCAACGTTGGCATTTGCGACATCAGCAACTACCATTCCTGCGGACAAAATTGACAGTGTAAAGCTTGGAGGTGTTTCGCTATTCGATCTATACTCAATCTCAGCACTCCTTGCTCTTTGTTTCTCTGTAATTTCCTTGGTGTGCTTCCTGGCCATTCGAACATCAGGTTTCAAGATAGAAGATTTTGGTACAAGTTTGCCTATGAAGCTTTTTGGGGGTATCACAACTCTGTTTGCTTCTTTGGCATGCATATTGGTGTCCTTCTGTTTCAGACATTATTTAATGCTGAATGATGATACAATGAGGTATATAGCTATCCCTATCTACATATATACAGCTGCCATAGTGTTGGTTTTAGCTGCTTCTCAACTCCCCTTTTATCATGGCCTTTTAAGTTTTCAGTTTTAGTCCATCTGTTTCCGCTTCAGACATCTTGTAATCATCTTATATAAACAATTCCATCCTTATTAAAAACATTTTTACATGGTAGTTCAAGATATACTAATTAATGTGTACTATTTCCTTGCTCAATGTTAATGATAGAATAAATGGGTTTTTTTTAGGGCTCAAGGTCCATATTTGTAATTTGATGATAAACAAAACAATTTTAATATCTTGGGTTTCTTTAAGCTATTTTTGCAGGCCCACGAGAGATAAATTGTTACATGTTCTATCAAAAACAGATTAAAACTGAACGTGCTCTACTTGGTCAAGAACAAAATCAGATTCATTTACATATATGCTATTTTAAAGATCGCGATTCTAGGAATAATTTGTACAATCATATATGAGGATTCTCACACACTCACATGCTCATTTCATTTCAAAAAATAACTTTCTTCTTATTTTAAAAAAGTTAAATTCGAAATCATTTTTTTTAACAAGGAAACAAAAATCATTTTATCAAATACTCTTTCAAGGCAATATCCTTCTGCTGATGATTTCTTATAAAATATGACAAGTCGACTTTCTAATCCCACCACTCCCCATGTATCCAATAATTCATGCCATCCAACTTGCCTCCATACAAATTGAAAATTAGGGATTCCTAACAAAACAAAATAAAATAAAATAATCGAAGGGAAGCTTCTCCAATTATCATGTGATAAAGACTGATATAAAGTTAGTTGGGTCCCCTCCTAGCAAGGCATTGACTAGTAAGGTGCTTAAGGTGTTAGCATTGCTTAATGATTTAAATTTAATAGAGATTTTAAATTTGAATTTTAAATACTGAACACGTTTTGAATCGAGCATTTCTGCCTTTTTTTATGCATCTATCTTATGCGAATTTGGATTAATAAGATCCAATGGGTTTCGGATGGTAGGGTTCCATGTATATGTATATATATATAGAGAGAGAGGCTTATTGGTTTGAATAGATTTTTTTGTTTTTTTTCTTTGTCATGGGTTTTGATGGTTTAGTGGAAATTGCAGGTGAATTGTTTGTGTTTTCATTGGGAACAATACAAATCTTATATGTGAGGCCAACCTGAAATAGTGAAAGAGATTACAACATGCACATCTTTTGAATTTGGGGAAACCATCTTATCAGCAAAAAGAGCGTGGTGCTTTGCTTGGTCAAGGCATTCTCACTTCAAATGGCTCTCTTTGGTCCCATCAAAGGAAAACTCTTGCTCCTTCAATTGTATATGGAAAAGGTTAAGGTATATATATCAATATCATCATATTATAAAATATCACCCGGATATATATATATGTATATATATTTTCATAGAAGAAAAGTAGAAATGTTAGCTTAAATTCGACATTTACAGCTAGATCGTCCACTTGAAGACTTATTTGGGTATTTTTATTTGCAGAATAATAGTTAGTTAATGATTTTCAATCTTGGCAGGGGATGGTGAGCCTGATCACCGAGTGTAGCATCGGCTTGGTAAATTCGTGGAAGAGTAGAATTGAGACGGATGGTGGAATATCAGATATCAAGAATGATGAGTGGGTTAGAAGCTTCTCTGGAGATGTGATTGCAAGGGCCTGTTTTGGAAGCAATTATTCCAAAGGAGAGAATATTTTCTTGAAATTAAGATCCCTCGAGAACATGATGTCCCTCATACAAAGCCCTTTTATATTTCATCTCACTAGTAAACTGCACCAAAAAGAACCCTCTACCAATGTCCAGGATCTTGGCATCAGTAACATTCCACATAGTACGCAACCTAGAGCTCATGGCTTTGTATCCAATCATCCTTCTTAATAGACTCACTACCACTACTGCTTTACCCAATGTTGTTGCAAGTTTAGTCTTTAGTCCATCAGAAAAACTCACAACTGGAACAGTTCAAGATCTATCAATCTGGACGTCTTCCGCCTCAACATTAATATTCATGTAGTCGAAAACCTCCTCCATAGAAGTTTCCATAGCAGCACCGCTGAGAAGACTACCCTTGTAGTCCGACTCAACGAAGATCTCTAATCTCCTTTTCGCTTTCTTCGTAGCCCTATCAGCCTTTGAAGGGAGAGAGGGGTTCGCAAAACCTGGGAGTTCCATTTTTGGGTCTTATTCTCACTAATACACTAATTTAATAACTCCATTAGTTCACTAACTAAATAACAATTTACTAAAAACATTATAAACATGTAAAAATAAAAGTTTCAAATTTAATCACTGCATAAAATAATGTTGATTTTAAATCAATTTTCCAACATATTCCTTTGATTGAAAGTCAGTACACATTTAATATTTTGTTGGAACACCTTTTTCCAATACACATTTCATTTCAATTTATCTTTTAAAGCACTTCTCTTCAAACTTTAATTGTTAATATATTTTCTCATCAAACTTCAATTTTTAATTCACTTTTTAATCAAATTTCAATTATTAATGTACATTTTCATCAATTTTCTGTCATTAAACTTTCCCTTTAGAACACTTATCTCCAACTCTTGAAAAAGAGATTACTTCTCTTGTGCCAAATTAGCTTGATCGTTTGTAAAACTCCAATCTTATTTCATATTTCCATAATTGATAATTTTCTCCATTAGATACGGTACGCAGAATTTTACTTATTTTCTCCGGTACAAATTTTCTCACGGACCCTATGATATTACTATTGGGAAATGTTAAGGATGAATAGCATAAATTTAATTTCCATTTAAAAACTAATTACATATTCCTATTTATGCTTATATTTAAACCATAAATATAGGCCACTTTTCCACTAATTCCACTAGTCACGCAATCCAATAATTCTATTAATTCACTAACTAAATAACAATTAGCTAAAAACATTATAAACATATAAAAATAAAATTTTCAAATTTAATCACTACATAAAATAATGTTGATTTTGAATCAGTTCTCCAACATCCCTTACCCTTTCAGAATACGAGATACTTGTAATATCTGATAGAGTGAGCATGCAGTTTGTGAAGCAGTCCATGCCACCACGATTTTTCATTCTCCACAACATGGATGGGATGACGCCAGATGCGATCTTCGAGAACACTCACAAAGAGCTTGTGAAGAGCGGGAGCGAGTGCCTAGTAAAGGCCTCGAAGTCATGTTCTGTTGTTGCTGCATTGATTGCAACGGTGGCATTTGCGACATCAGAAAATTGACAGTGCAAAGCTTGGAGGTGTTTGGCTATTCGATCTATACTCAATCTCAGTAGTCCTTGCTCTTTGTTTCTCTGTAATTTCCTTGCCTACGAAGCTTTTAGGTGCATCACAACTCTGTTTGCTTCATTGGGATGCATATTGGTGTCCTTCTGTTTTAGACATTATTTAATGGTGAATGATGATACAATGAGGCGTATAGCTATCCCTATCTACATACATACAGCTGCCATAGTGTTGGTCTTATTAAAACCATTTTTACATGGTAGTTCAAGATATACTAATTAATATGTGTATTACTGTTTCCTTGCTCAATGTTAATGGTATAAAAAATCGTTTCTTTTTTCTTTGATTGTAAAAAGAAAATTAATGTATTTGGATCTATAGCTCTTTATTAATAAAGATTATTCAAACTATTATATTTTTATAATTAGTTGACTTATTAAGAAAATAAGTCAATACTAGTTTATCCCTAGATTGGTTTAAAAAGAAAATTAATGTGAAACCAATCCTAATGGAAACATGTAAAGGCAAAGAGATGAATGAAGAAAAATAAATTTATTATTATTTTTTATATATCATCTGCATATCTCAAAAAAATAATTAAGAGTGTGATACGGTACTATATATGCGCGCGCATATGTATCTTCGAATTAGGTGTTCTTATTTAATCCGAGAATATATACGAGCGTACTGTAATAATACTTATGTAATTCCACTCCTATTTTTTTTTCCAAAGATTAAAAAAATATTTGTTGATGTGATTAGATTAATACATTTAATTGATATGTTCCTATATATAATATAAGAGGCTTATCACTATACACTAATAATTAATAGTTATATTTGCTGACATATTCTACTTTTTCCACTTGCACTGCAGGACAATCCGTTTTAATATTTTCTTTCCATTAGCAGCTGTTTCAATGATAAGAGTCAAATCAATTATCAGAAAGCTTAATGCCTTGATCACAAAATTTTCCACAATTTCTTTTCCAAGTAAAAGATTGCAAAATGCGTATTAGAAAATGTTATGTTGAATCTCTTAGAATCTCATAATATGGTCTATTACATAAAAACTTATTGATTTTGTAATTAATTTTCAGGACAGAATTCACACAAATTCAAATAAGCATGCATGCACAAGAACATATGGAATGTTTTACCGACAAGAAAAGCCACAATAGTTATAGTACTCTCCTTGATTGAATTAAAGTATATATATAGGTTAATATTATATATGTACATTGATTCCTTCTTCTATAAAAGAAACATTAAGAAATTAAAGAAAAAAAAGAGAAAAGAAACATTAAATTATGGTAAGCAGAAGGCGGCAAGGAAGGAATTCCAAAAGATTTAAATAATTTTATCAAAGTAGATTCTTTATACAGTTAGATAAGCAAACATTTATGCACTCTAATTTTTTTCTTTTTCTCCAATTCTTGTCGGTTTATAATTCGGATCCACATTTCATGACAGCAACGACAGAATCTTAACAAATACCAGAGGTTTTACTTTTCCTATTTGTGTGCTTTATATATAAAGATAAGGACAGCCTATATGTAAAAATCAATGCACTTGATTCAGAAGTAGGCAAACTCGTTAGAAATGGAAGCCGATGATATGTTTGAAAGTGTAATGAAAGGCAGGTGGGATGATGTTGTTGTGGCGTACGCCAACAACACTAGCTTCCGACATGCCAAGATAACAAATTCAGAAGATACTGCATTGCACATTGCAGTATTCGATGGCCGGACCGAGGTTGTGTCGAGACTGGTAGAAATACTAGGTGAAAATGCATCAACAATCTTACACAACAAAAATGCTAGAGGCAACACCCCTCTCCATCTAGCAGCTTCACTTGGTAATGTCAGAATGTGCCATTGCCTTGCTACTAAAGATGTAAGCCTAATTAGAGTACGAAACTCAGAGAGCGAAACACCTCTCTTTTTATCAGCTCTTCATGGCAAGAAAGAGGCCTTTCTTTGCCTTCATTTTCTTTACAAGCAAGCATATGCAGAACTTGACTATTCATTAGGAAGAAAAAGTAACGGGGATACTATTCTTCATGCTGCCATATCTGGAGAATATTTAAGTAAGTGGTATTTACATTTTGTAAATCCTATAATGTATGATTTTGTTAACTGCATTAACACATTTTTAATTTGTTTTGATAGGTTTGGCATTTCAAATAATACGTGGTTATCCGAATCTTGTGAATTATGTTAATGAGGATGGGCAGTCCCCTCTGCATATCTTAGCCACTAAGCCTAATGCATTCAAAAGTGGCAGTCACCTTTTACCAGTTGACGGTCTCATCTACCGCTGTAAGAATTTCAAACTTAGTATAGGCTTTTAGGCTTAACGGATTCAGGTTTGCGCAGCAGTTTAACAGAACTAGAAGAACTAAAACAGAGAAAATAGAGTAGGCTAAGCCACAATCTTAGCCTTTAACAACTCTTTCTTGTAATTTAGGCATAATGGTTAATGAAGTCCAGGAAGAAACACATGATCCTGAATTGTGCCTACACGGTTCAGAAGACAACGGAGGTCCTAAGTATCCACAGAATTATGAAACTTTGATGAACATCATGTGCGCATTCAGGACTTGCTTTCAAGTATTAAGTGAGTGGATTTTCACACTTTATTTTTTCTGTACATTTTTATGCAAAGTTTCAAATGTCAACTTTGTTATATTTTTCCAGCTAAAAAAGATGAAAATGGTATATGTCATCATGCGAAACAACTCCTTCGAGTGAAGGGAGTAACTGAAAATCACGGGTTGAATGATGAAGAGAATGCACCACAAAGCATCACCTTGTCCTATGGTAAACAATAACCTTTAGGATCCATTTTCCTTATAATTTCCTATGCAAAAACTATAATTTGTGGGTACTAACATGCATAGTGTGTTTTCTAGACCGTAATTTCCCAAAGAAAGGGGTGAGAAAAGGGATCTATCCTCCAAACTATGCAACATTTGCTCTGTTCTTCAAAGTTGTGGTAGATTTAATATTTATCATTCTTGGTTTTGGTAAGCCTTTCATTCCATAAGTTATACCCTTCTTTCATGCTTTGTAGCTCACCGCATTAAAATGTGTAATAATAATTGATGAAGAAACAAAATCATGAAAAATAGATCTATTTGAATCTTACAGGCATTTCAAAGATAAAGCATATCAGAGAGAAGAAAGAGCGACACGTATGGACTAATCAAATAATGAATGAATTGGTTCAAAGAGCTTCTTACTATAAGTATGAAGATAATGGCCGGGATCCTCGACATACTAGCCCTGAAGAACATGATAATCTATCTGAAATTTTTGCAGCTTCACCTTCATCAGAAATACACAATGAATCTAATGATACGGATATAAATAAAGGCTTAGGTTCCTTTACTGCTAACCAAGAAAAAGATAGAAAAGGGAAGGACGATCATGGAAAAGGTATGTTTAACTCTTTTTATGACAGGATTTTAAGTAATCATTGCTGACACACAATCTTATTACACTTGATTAAAGGTAAATATTGCATATTTTAACTTAAGAAATTAACAAAGCACATAGGCACAACTGGGTCTATTTCAGGTTCTTATGGATTTTTAAGACATTAACCATGTTCATCAACTAAAAAGAACTGCACACAAAACAGAAAAACGTGAAAAGCCAACACTAGTTGCAGCCAAGCTTGGACTTACTGAAATGGTGGATAAGCTTCTCGATACATATCCGATGGCAATCCAAGAATTGAACACAGCTCAGAAAAATCTTGTGCTACTGGCATTTGAGAAGAAGGAAGCTAATAAAGTTAAGCATAAGGAGACACCTATACTGATAGCAGCAAAGATGGGAGTGACAGAACTTGTGGATAAAATCTTGGACGTTTTCCCCGTGGCTATCCAAGACCTGGACTTTCAGAATAAAAATGTTGTGCTTCTAGCAGTTGAGCACAGACAAATCGATGTATATAATCTATTGCTCAAGAAGGCAATGCTTAAGGAGAGTGTGTTCCGTCAATTGGACAAACAAGGAAACAGTGCACTGCATCTTGCAGCAAAACTTGGTGCCTATCGACCTAAGCTTATACCAGGTGCTGCCTTGCAGATGCAGTGGGAAATCAAGTGGTACAGGGTATATTCTGCTTTCGACTCTTCATTTAAGATGTGGCCACTTTTTATGGAAGACATAAAAATGAAGTAATTGAGTTTATGTTGTTATGCAGTTTGTCAAGAACTCGATGCTGCCACACTTTTTTGTTAAGCACAACAACATGCGCCAGACACCAAGAGAAATTTGCACAGACACACACAGAGACCTTGTAGTAAAGGGCAGTGAATGGCTAACCAATACGTCTGAGTCTTGCTCGGTCGTCGCTGCACTCATTGCGACAGTGGCATTTGCAATTTCAGCAACTGTACCTGGTGGCACCGATGAAAGCAATGGTTTACCAATTCTCCGAAATAAGCCAGGATTCAACGTCTTTGCCATTGCATCCCTGGTAGCTCTCTGCTTCTCGGTGACTGCACTCATCTTTTTTCTTACAATTCTCACCTCTCGTTACCAAGAAACTGATTTTGCAGTGGACTTGCCAAGAAAGCTTTTTCTGGGTTTAACAACACTCTTTGCATCTATAGCTGCTATGTTGATCTCATTCTGCGCAGGACATTTCTTTGTCCTCAGTGCAAGTGTGAGATACGCAGCTTATCCATTGTATGCTGCAACATGCATGCCAATGTCCTTTTTTGCTATTGCGCAACTCCCTCTCTACTTTGATCTCGTAAAGGCAATCCTAAAGAAGGAACCTCAGCGTAGCTACAAGCACAAAGTTTCTTTGAGCCACACTAAGCAAACCTGACATTTCTTAGGCGTTTGACAAAATTCTCGGTTTCACCTCTGTTCATACTTAATTTTGTACTTTACTATCTTTTGTGGAAATGTTAATGATTGGTTATCTAGAGTTTGAATAAATTAGTATGTCAAGTATACAATATCTGGAAAAAGAACAAAACAACTATAGCTATTAATTACTAGAACTAGGTAAGAAAAATTTTAAGATCAGATTCAACTACTCAAAAGTCCAAAACAAAGGATGATAAGAAATTCAACCTTATTACAGTTGCAACCCAAAAGTCAGGAGCAAAAAACATTTTGTTGCAGAAATTTGCTTCTAAGTGGCACTTTAACTTTTATAAGTGTATTTTTTCTCCAGTGGCAACTAAAAGGAAGAAGGGTTTCAAAAAGTACACTTCACCAAATTAAACAGTCACTCTCTCTGCCTCTAATGCCATCCCATAACAAAGCATGGCATCTCTGGTTTAGCTAGTACTGAGGTAGGTCCAAAGAAAAATGCCTGGACAAATTGGTATAGCTCTGCCAGCTAATCTGCATAGCAACTTCAAGCATGGTCATCAAACAAGATCTTCCTTTATCACAGAAATACCAAAAGCAGCCACATCCAGCACTATCTCAAGCATGGTATATGCATATCTAAGTTTCTCTATGCACTTCTAAAGAGACACTTCGCCAGCACCTTTTCTTTGAGGGTAACTGAAAATGTATTGTAGTTAGACCAACAATAATATAAAATATAAGTTGTACCAAAAGCAACATCCGTAGCCATAAGATAAAACAGAAAAGGAAACAAATCTGTTGAGATGGATGAAGAAATTGATACACACTAGAAAAACAACAGCAACAGAAGATCAATTATTCGACAAGTCACATTGCACAAATATACAGAAGGAACAATAGGACGCATGAAATGAGCCTCAATTGTTCTATAATCTATCGGTGGATACTTGTAAAGTTTGCAGAAACTCTAATTATGCAGCAGCTATAATCAAAGAATGTTATATAGTCATAATAGCAAAAACTCTCAAGAATATGCCCCTGCTAATAAATCTAGTGAATATCAGGAATTGACATAGACTATATGAATCTTGCACTGATAATGAACATGTATCTACAAGAAATTGACAAAGCAATCTCCATACAGAATCTGATTTTCAATCTACAGTACAGAAGAACAAGAAGTAATCAGCTTTACTAAAAAATCTCTAGAATTTAGTGTAGTATTATGAAAAAGGATCACTGCACGGATAAATGGAACACCTTACCTTACAAGATGAAGGCAATGAAAACTGTCTAACAGCCCTTCCATTTTCTGTTAATTGTCGAATCTCTAGAAGCTGGTTCACGATATTCTCTAGAAGCTGCAATTGAACTTTTTCTTTTTGCCTGTGCTCCATGGAGATATTGAGCTTCTCTCTTCCCTCTTGTATAATCCTTAGCCTTTCCCTCAGCCACCCAATTTCATTGTCAATTTTAAACCTCTCATAATCAACTGCAGACATGGAATTTCTCCTAATATCAGAAAGTTTTCTCTGTGAGCAACCTAAAGGTGGCAATCCGCTAGTTATATCTGAGCAGCTTCTGCTGATGTCCTGCTCAATCTGTGGCCTAGTCACCACTGGACTATCACATGTTATTGGGATGTCTAAGGCAACATTTTCTGAGAGCTTTTCACTTTCATTTTCTCCAACTTCAACGCACAAATTAGCTTTATTGTCCATTACATGAACATCATTAGCATGAGGACCCATGTTGGACATTCTATTTGCATCCTTGCCATCCTTCTCTAGATCATCATGATAATAAAATGTACTAATGGTTTCATCGCAGGTCTGTATGGGGTTTGGCACAACCCCTTCTCTTGTACCAGTGACATCACTTTGCTGCTGTAGTTCCCCAACAGAGGCAGCAGTTTTCAATTCTCTGTCCAGAGGAAATTGACTTTCTTCTGGAGCTAATAGGTTCTCCTCATCAAATGCCTCATTGATCTCTCCACTGCCATCAGACAAATTTTGAGGACATTTATTAATAGTTGGATCCCTAGCAACTCGTTTCAAAGCACCGACTTTATCATGCTCTGGAATTGATAACTCTTTCCCAAAGGAGCGTGTACAATCTTGTAATTCAATAGAACTAGCACCATATTCTGAAATGTTGTTTGCATTTTCCACCTTTTCTGACTCAGTAAAGGATTTACTAATCCTCTGCAGCATCACCACTGGATCCTCACCAGAATATAGCAACAAGGAAACCCTTTTGCTGTGTGAGATTCCTGTATCTTGATCAGCATCCAAATGCTCACCCCCAAAAAGCATTTGCCTATAGGTTTCGACTTCCTTCTCCAGGTAATGCTTTTCCCTTTCCCTCCGTATTAGGATCTCTTTGAGAATGTTCATTTCTTCAAAATCGTAAGCAGCTTTTTCTTCTATCATCCTCTGATATTGCCTCGCTTCCATTTCTATTGATGCCTTCTCCTCCTGAAGACGCAGTATCATTGCCATGGCTTCATCTGCAGCAGACGCAGCAGCACTCCTCTCTTTCTCTAGCTCAAGGGACAAAGCAGCACGAGTTGTATGCTCTTCTTCTAGCGCTTGTTCTAAGATTCTAATTGCATTCTCATCATCACTTCCATCCAAAATCTCTCCTTTTGCATTAAATTTTAAATCATAAACATGTGATGCACAGTTACTTGTAGGTCTATTTTCATCCGTAGCTCCATTTGATTCAAAACCAGAGGACTCTCTGCCAAGCAATTCCATGTCCATTGAAGAGTACCTTCCATCTAAAAATACATAAACATGCATTATTGGAAGCAGCATTAGGATATACAGAACAAATAGTAGCATGTGAACATGCAAGAACGTGGATGTATTCTGAATCATGTTTGGCATTTATTTTTCTTGAGAACATAGAGGAGCTTAAGTGAAGTAGAAACGCTCGAGCACAACGCTAATTTAAATGCCATCACCTAAAATGTACTGATTGAAAATGCACTATTCTTCCTGTGTTTAGGCATTAAGTATGAGAAGTAGACATCATTAAGTTAATTAATTACTTGTATTTATAAAAGTAATTATCAAAAATTTTATCTCAGTAAGAAAAGTGCTCTCACATTGGAAATTTGGCAAGCATCTGACTAAGTTTTAAAGTTTGACTCCATCATTTACTCCATCTCATGGGACACGGAAGAACATACAAGTTCACCAATATTTGGTTGAATTTACATAATGTGAACTATTAGTTAAATTTAAACTTAAGTAAAATGCTGGAGAACTCTATTCTTTCATCTTCTGAAAGTGTGTTTAATACTAAATGTAAAATATGAGAAGCATGGAAGTTCATCCTAAAAGTAAGTTCAATAGTAACAGATAAGATCAATTTGTTAGACTCACAACTGAGAGCATCGCCGCCAGAACTATCAGGGGCAATTCCAACTTCATTGCTCCCATTCACCATTTCCGTGACGGCAGCAGGAGGTGGAGGAAAAGTTTGTGCATCTAGCTGAAAGGAATCATATGATGAAACAGAAGACAACCTTCTAGTATCAACAGAAACTTTCCTACGACGCCTAATAGCATGTCTTCCCTTCTGATTCAAAACCCCCTTCCCCTTGATATCAAATCTTTCTTCATTCACATCCCTACCCATATCATTCCTCCTATCTTTGAACGAGCTGCATGATGCTTGATCATCTAATTCAACACATCCATTTTCATGATTTTTCTTGTTCACCAGATTGATATTAGATTGAGGATTCAGGTATTGGTCCCATATCGAATCAAAAGGGAACTTGCTTTTAACAGAGAATTGAACAGAGTAAATCTTCTGCGGTGGGCAGTCCACAAGCGCTCTTTGCCAACACTTTTCACTATTGGGAACCCCAAAAAGTCCATTGCAAGGGCATGGCAAACACGACCCAAATAAGCCGAGAAATTTAGAGGCCAAATAAGCAAGAGTTGATGCGCAGAGGAGCAAAAACACAATGGCAAGATCAACAAAAGCACCGACTAGTCCACTAAAAGTCCATGACTTTATCTCATGACATGCCATTTTTCCCAGGCATCAATTATTCAGCAATCCAGTATACCAGCCAAAGATACCAGTTTCCTGTCAATTTTTGTGAAAACTGAAGTAAAATAAAGAGGAAATTATGTCAAACTGAAGTAAATGGAACACTAATACCCAGAAATTAAAATAAGAAGTAAGAAAAGGCAGCATATTAATTAAAATACAAATTAAAAAATTTGCATGATATCTTATATTTTCTTTTTTTTCCTCTACTTTCTCGACAGCCAAACAGATAATAAGACGGCAAAACATCAATGTTAGAATGAGTTACATGATGACTCACCGAGTTGCTACTGAGTGGAGTCGTTCATGAATCATTCTGCATAAGCAGCCAAAGAGAGTTGGCATGTAGTTTCAGCAGATATGAACGAAATTTCTCAACGGAAAGTTATATATTCAAACCTCACATCAAACTGCATTCCCGAAATAGATACGACGCCGTTACATACGCCCACTGAATTTTCAGTGAAGTCAACGTTCGTCAATTTCACGCGCCCGCTTGTCCCTTTCGAACTTATTAGGACAGTGCATTCCAAGCGCGTTGTGGGAGTAGGATTGCTTTTTGCTAACGTTGGCGGTATTAAATGGAGGATTCAAGATATTAAATCAGATTAACGCAGTCGATCTAAACCGTCATTTATTTTTTATTTTTTTAATGGAAAAACCGTCTTCTTATTTATTATTATATTTATTAAATTATTAAAAACCGAAATATTTTTCAGATTTTAAATTTCTTTTCCGTTATTTAAATAAATTAGCTTTTTATTGATAAATATTTTTTACAAATTTATATATTAAATCAATATAAAAATTTTTACTTTAATAATAGTAATTGACACATTTTCTTTATTTATATCATATTTAATGTATTCCGACAACTTTTACTAGGCTCATAAAATTTTAGATATTTCAATAAAATACGTTAGAAGTAAAAAAAAAAAACAATTGCATTGAGACTTTAACTACCACATAGTAGAAACAATAAAATATTTGTATTTTGCTTCGTAGTTAATTATCTTATTAAATGAAAATAGTCAAGAATATGCACAGTAATGGTGAGCAAAGAAAATCGAAAATATAATTAACCGTACAATTAGTTCAAAATTGAACTGATTTTTTATGTTAATCAATTTGACGGATTTAGTTACGGTTTTTAATTTTTACAATTTAGGTTTTTAGTTACGATTTATGGTTTTTAGTAATGTTATTAAAATCGAATCGGATCAGTCGATTGAACCGATTTAATAGTAAATCGATAAGCCAATCAGTTGGTTTAACTACTTAAAATCGGATTGAATCGAAAAAAATAGAAAAGAACTGGATAAAATCGGATTTTTGGCTAAAAAGTGTAAAAAAACATAATTTTTTGTATATTTTCACACACACACACACAGATATATATATATATATATATATTGTTTATTTATTTGAAAAAATTAGTATTTTAAATTCTAAATATGTCATTTAATAATTTAATATCTTATATATTTGGTTCATTGTATATATATATATATATATATATATTAAATTTTTATTATTTATTTATTTATTTGAAAAAAATAGTATTTTAAATTTTAAAAATGTCACTTAATAATTTAATATACTTGTTATCTATTTGAATTTATTATAATTAAATATAATTATACTCATATATGCAAGGTTAATGTTTTTTTTTATTTGCTTCATTAGTACTCAATCTAAATAAGAAATTTTTTTCATGATATGATTGTATTTTTATGTTTCTAACATATGATATTTAAAAATTCATAATTAATCACTTGTAATAATAAAATTGAAATTATGTTTTGTAACTTATTATTAGGATATTTGTGACATATATTTAATTTTTAATAAATATATATATTTTTTAATTTTTATATAATAGTATTTATAAAATTATTATAATTGATAATATTTTAAAAATAAAAAATCCTTTTGAACCCGGTTGAACCACGAATCCTAGCCTTATCGGTTTTTTATCTGGTTCGATTTTAATAATATTATTTTTTAGTACCAATTAACTGTTAATCAATGATTTACCTATTCATATATAATATATATTATATTTTTATTTTTATACTTTAAAATTTTTTTTATTTTTTATATTTTTCTCTAAATCTTACATAAAATATTATTTTAAAATATATTTAAAATATATTTTTATTTTTATACCATAATTTTTTTATATTTTTCTATAAAATTTATATAATACTTTAAATTATATTATATCATTCTCTTTAATTATATACTAATATTTATATATAGTAACCAATTAATTTTTATATATATTATTTTTTTATCATATGTAATAACATTTAATTACATTTTCTTATATTTTAGAGTTTATATTTTAACATTTAATATTATTCAAAATTTTATTTGATTTAAAATTGAGCATGTTAATTTCTAACAAATATTAAATCTATTTTATAATATTAGCTATTAATTTGTTGAACGTTAATTTTGGCTAGTAAATTATATTTATTTTGTAATTATTATTTTAAATTACTTTTCACATTTAAAATTGGATTAACTTTTATCTATTTTTTTATAATTTTATGTTATAAATTTTAATGGTTACCAAAAAAATATTGGTTAACCAAATTGAAACCGATAGATTGGTAAGCCAAATGTAACGGATTTGTTAATAGTTAATGATTTTAAAAAATCAATATTAATGGATTGATTATTTTATTCTTACTCATAAACCGGTTAATCGGTCTATCCTCACCTCTAATGTGCATATGCTGATTGTAAATAGTTAAATATGGTTTTAGTAAAAGTATTTTTCTTTTGCATATGAAAAATGATATTTGTTTAAAAAAATATTGGATTAAATAATACTTGAACTGTTTATTAGTCGCATTTTAATTTTCATTATTTTTTTCTTACATTTAAGAAGTTATTATGAGATCATATGTAAATTAAAAATATAAAAATATAAATATAAATTTTTGTAATAAGATTGTCTTTTTGCATATTGATGTATTTTTTTTATTAGAGTGAAAATAACAACTAGGATGCACTGTGTTATTAATTTTGTCTATAATATTTAACTTCCTAGTCATTTCTCGTGCATGGTATGTTTAATTATTAGTTTAGATATATATAACTTCTGTACATGCATTTTATTAAAAGTTAAACTAAAAAGTTCTTATAATAATTGATACATTTTTAGAAAAATCTTGACCTGAGCTTGATACCAGTAAAAAAGGGTAAAGAATCTATGGAGGTTTATAAATATTTCGACGGTCATATCAGTACTTTTGATTAGAAAAATCATAGAGAAATTATAGAAAATAGAGAGAGTCATATAAAAAGAAGAAAAACCATACCTGAATAAATAACTGATTTAGCTATTTATATGATAAAAAGTTGTATATAATTAGGACTTTGAATGCCATAGAATTTTATATCAAATTAAATTAGTTTTGTTATCATAAGTCCCCTCCCCCCTCGGGTATGCGACACTTATGTCAGCAACATTTGATGTAGCATTTTTAGGGGTTGCTCTTTGGTGTATATAGTTGCGGTGAGCAATTCATTTATGTAGCTCAATTTGCAAAAGATGCTAATGGCTAAACTATCAAGATGAGCAAATGTGGAAAGAAAAGTCCTCATGGCGAAATTGCTGATTTGAACTATGAGAAATAGCCTGTGGCGATACTGCCTGTTTGAGCTCGAAACTAGTGCTCATGGTGAAGATGCTGATTTGAGCTGAGGAGGAGCTCGTGACGAAATTACCTGTGAGCTTGAAACTAGTGCTCATGGTGAAGATGCCTATTCGAGCTAAGAAAGGGCTCATGGCGAAATTGCCTATGAGATAAGAGGAAGTGCTCGTGGCGAAATTGCCTGTGAGCTATTGATCCTATACTTGTGGCGAATCTGCCTGTTCGAGTAAGGTTATTGATGGTATTTCTTCAAATTGGAGATATTCCAAGTGTGCGACAGAATGCGTTATAAAATATTGTAGAGTTTACATTGCCCATTGCAAAGTTTTGGCTACATAACTTAAAATTTTTTATTGAAAGAACTAAGTATAAGTGATGCATTATACTTGAAAAATATATAAGTATATGAAAATACTTATCATTTTTTAAACTTAAAATTGCATGCTTTGCTTTTTTCTCTGGAATTGAGCTGATTGAGGACTCGGCTTATTTTAGGTGATGCCAGCTAATTTTTAAATCTGTAAAAAATTTTAATTTAACTTTTACCTTCTAGACTAATAAATTAGCATATGTGGAGTATAAAAAATGCAAATTCATAGAGTAAAAACACTTGCATAAGGCGATTGATCAACTACATAAGCTTTTGCTCCCTACCTTGAGAATAGATTTTGATTCAAATGGTATATTATGACATATGTATTGTCAATTAATAATTCTTAAAGTGCAGTATTGGCATAAACGAGAAAATGTATAAATTGATTAACTCTTACATAAGATTACTAGCTGTACCAAGCTTCAAAATAAAAAGTGGTTAAAGATAAAGGTGATTAGACCTATTTTGCAAAATATGTGCATGTATTTGAATTCCGAACATATGGATTTATGGCACTACCATTAATGAAAAATGGCCACCACTCATCTAAATTGTTGGTCAGTAAGGCATAATCATATAACCTCTCAATATATAGACAACAAGTGTTGCAATAGACATGAAGTAGCATGCAAATCTCAATGATATTGAATCAGTTCATTGTCATGAATAACAATATCTTGAGATATCAAATTGATTCATCGTCGAGAATATAACATAGCAAGATCATTTATCCATACAAAAAGTCATTTTGATAGAAAATGAACCATAAAGAGAAAGGAATTTCAATTGCATGACAACAAGAGTAGTGAGCTGAGTAAGTGAAAGAAATGAAGGTAAGCCCTCTAAGAAGATGCATCTTTTCTGTCATTAACACAACGTGATTGCAACATAGTTGCAGGCCATCAACTCTTATTCCTGCTAGTTAGAGTAAGGTGGTTAATTCATATGGTTTTTGCATGTGGAAATGGCTATATTAAGATTAGTCATTTTGAAATTTTATTTCTGTTAGAGATTGATAGGACCGCACAGTAGCATTATTTTCCATAAAAGTGTCATTCAACTTTATCATCAAAACCTATAAGAGCAACTTTACTATGTTCTATAGATTTGAAGTTTATATTATGCAAGTAAGCTTAAGAGAAAATATACTAGACTGATTTTACAAGACTGTGGCTTATAGGTACAAGGCATGAGATAAATAAAATTGAAATCCTTATAGAGAGGTTTCCAGGAAGAGATTTTGAACACTTCTTTACAATAATTTCAAATACCTGTTGAAAGGATATAATAACTAAAATATCCAGTCTATGAAAGCAATTATCAATATTCTGATTATAACACTTAAATTATTATTTAAGAAAGAGTTCTCTTGGAAATGTTGTATATGACAATAGATTGACGACACCTAAATGCAGTGCACTCATGAAAATCCAAAAGGCCAACTTCTGCCTATAAAACTACCTATATAATCAACTTGGAGTAATAACATTTCAAATTTCTTGGAAAAAGATTAATGTTATAATGCTTTGATATTATAGTATTATTAATTAGTTATTCTTATTTGATTGATTGGCTATTACAGTGACCCACTAACTAATTTTTTTGGAATTAATCCCGCTTTTAATGTTGTTGTTGGATCTGTAGCACAAACACACTCCGAATTCTTATTTTTCTTTGTCATCAAACATTAATTTTACATCCTTAAAAGGAATATTACCATAATAGATACTTATTGAAGTACTAATTAAGCACAAATATGATTATTTATACCTATATAAGACTCAGGAAAAGTAAATAAATAATAGATCAGCTAACCTGCTTATTAGTCAACATAGAACCACAGCAAACCCCAACAACAATTCGATCCCTGGCTAGCTGCACCAATGCCTATTGTCTAGCAGGGATCTTTGTGTTCTGTCTTACAAAGGCTCCGACAGCAACCATGGCATAGATATTAAAGAATCATAGAAGGATATATAGTAAAGTTAAATGACACTGATTACCACAACACATGGCAGATAAATATTTCTATTTTGAGTTATGATATCCGTTATATGGGAACTTGTAACATGGTAATGGTATCACAAATTTCAACAAAGTGAATAGAAATGAATAGAAAGGCTGCTTGTAATAGCTGGAAATTTTAATTTTTTATGAATAGTAATTTTTGAACCATTAATAGTATTGTTGAAATGAGATCAGGTGTGATCATATTAGTATCAATGCACTAAATTATGTAAGAACTCTGGAGTTAAACGTGCTCGAATAAAAAAAATACCATAATGGGTGATCTTTTGGGAAGTTTCTAACTTGCATCATATATGTTATACTATTGAAAAATATGGATTAAACCAAGTTTAGGGATATAATTTAAGAAGAAATTGAGATCGGATAAGCCCTCAAAATAGACAGCAAAGAAATTTCCTAAACTATAATAAGGTTGACCACAAGTTTAACGGAGTTCAAAAATATTCTATAGATATTCAAAAATTATTTCCATCAAATAAACCTATTAGAAACATCCAAAATAAAATTTTGAAAGTAAAAAATAATTTTTCTGGCAACTTAAAATTTTTGAGTTTTGGACCGATTATTTTTACCGTTAGAGTTGAAAATATATCGAAACAATATCAGAATGACCTGAAATTTTAAAAATATCTTAAAGGATATATTTTTACATTCTAGGAAAATTTTTACAGAATTCCAATGAGAGAAACTTTGAAATTTGAAAAAGTGCAAAAAATCAAGTTTTTGGATCAACTAAAAATATTCCAGCGCCTTGAAACCTATCAAAATGAGCTCCATTGACATGAAATTTTAAACACATCTTAATTATAATATTTAAAAATTTTTGAAAAAATTTTTGTGGAAAAAAAAGGATGGATGAGTCAATGATAAGTTGACAAGTTGCACAATTATGTCCACGTAAAGTGGTTTGATTTGTTCACCTTTTATACCATTGATTTTGGGGCTGATTTTTTAGCAAAATAGTCATCCAAATTCAAAAAATTCTGGATAAAAATTGGACTAAAAAGCAGCTTTCCTTCTCCTCAAAAAATATAACCCAAAACTTACTGAATTTCCACCATTTTCACTTTATTCAAGCTCTTCCATTTTAATTTTTCATGCTCTATGTATTGAAATCATTCTTATCATCTCTTACCAGCCCAAAAATCAAGAAACAAAGTCAGATTTGGAGTGGAGAAAGTGGATGAAATTGTGAAGAGAAGTTTGAAACAAAAATTCAAAAAAATTAGGGAAATAGTTCATGAAGAATTCGGTTCACATGGTACTTCAAGGGGAAACAAATGGAAATAAGAAGAAATGGAAGAAAAAGATGGGAAAAGGCAGAGAAATCACATATAAAGCTTGAAAAATAGGAAAGTAGATACCTAAACTAACTAAATTCATGTAAATTCTAATTGTGTGTGTTTTGGGATTTTTGATGCAAATAATGCTTAAATTTAAATTGATGGTAGAATAATGAAATTAAATGTTAAATAATTGAAAGAATGAATAAAAGTTTAAAATTAGTTTAAAACCCTATTATGTCACGTAGAGAAAAATTGTTAAATGTGAACTATAATACAAATTAATGGCAAATTAGTGAAATTAGATGATAAATAATAGAATATATGAAGTTAATTAAATGAAAATAAGGTTAGGGATAATTCATTAGTTATGTAATCCATTATGTCCCTTAAAGATTAATTAAGTAATGTTAGTATTTACTCAAATTAATGGTAAATTTATGTAAACAAAGGATAAAGAATGAGACATATGATGTTAAAAGCATGAAAATATGATTAGGAATGGTATATGAGTTATGGAGTCCATTATGTAAGTAAATGAAATTAAAGTTAGATAAAGAATTTAATTGATTTAGAGTTAGAATAATGTTTAATATGCATGAAAAATATGGTAAGAATGTGTTTGATGAATTAAATAATTTTAATATGTCATTGACATAGTATGGCCGAATGAGAAAGTATAATTGGGCAACATAATGAATGATGGAAACCATGAAGAAACATTAAATATGCATGGTTTGAACCTTGAGAACATGATGAAGACTATGAATGGCATGAAAAAAATCATGAAAAGTGTGTTACTAATAGTGGTTGAATGGTGTGCTTGATTAAAATGATATGATTATGATGCTTTAAAGCATGGAAATGAAGTTACATGATGAATGATAAATAATGAAGTACATTATATGAAATACGATTGATTCATAATGTGAAAATGTGAAGAATTATGAAAATGTTGCATATTTTATGTAAATGTGATGAGAATAGTTTTGCCCTTGGCATTAGTAGCGAAGGCAAATGTATAGGATGCATATGGCTAGCCAAAGGAACATTCACCACGGTAGCAAGTTATGGCAACTTGCAATAATAGACCAAAGGCAGTTCCACACCATGATTATAAATAGGGGTGTACATGGTAGGTATAATTCAAAAATTTACAAATTTTCGTATTGTCTTGAAATTTTGGATATTTTAAAAATTAAATATTTTAACTGTCTTGAAAATTTGAGATAATTTGATATTGTTTTATAAATATTTGATACAGTTCGGTACGGTTTTTTGATTCTTTCGGCACAAAACAATACAATTCGGTATTTCAGATAATTCAATATTTTTAGAATTTTACAAAATAAATTGACAAATAATAAGTGCAAATAAAGTTTAAATCAAAGTACATTAATAAAAAAAATTAACATTCAATAGTCTTCCTTTGCATTATGTTAACACTGATTTCAGAATCTTGAGTAATATATAAAAAAATAATACAAGTTTTAAATAATTTGATCTCAAAAAAATATAAACATTAAATAAAAAATTTAAAAATTTATGCAAATATAATAATTACATGATTCAAAAATTTTAAATTATTTAATTGATGCCTTTAAAGTCAAAATTATAGCCAATCTTAACCAGTTTTGGCAACAAATAAGAACCTCAGTTGTAATCGAAGTTAAATAACTTTTAAATTTGCCTATAGTTCTTCCTCTAGTGCCAAAGGCTAATTTAGAAGCTACAATTGAGCGCTAAATAGCCAAAACATATTTAGCAACCTTATCCAAAATTGGATAATTTGGCTCATTTATCATTTACCAATTTAAAATATCAAAATCAGGAGAATTTTTTACTAATTTATCAGTCAAATAAGTATCCAAATCTGCTTGATACACAACTTGCTTCTTATTCTCAATTTTCTAAAATCATGCATCAACATCACCATCAATTTCATTAAAATTTAGTGGTGGGTCTATGATTTTATCAGCATTAATTTCTTCCATTTTTTTATGTTTTTCTATCAATTTATTCAAAGCAGTTGTCGTTTTAGAAACTAATTTTTTCGATTCAAGCTCATCATAAAAGCTCTGTACTTTGAAATTGAAAATTTTATTTTAAATCTGGGATCCAAAACCATAACTATAAAAGAATGACATTCGTCTTATTAATTGAATTCCAATACTTGTCAAATTTTAACTGTATTTGTTTCCCCATTTCCATTAACAAAAATCATCACCACTGGTTTAAGAAAATTGTAACAAATTCAAAATATTTACAATCTCTAGAAAATAAAAGTTTGAAGTTGAATACAATAACCCAGATAATTTTTAAGTCACATCATAAAACCTTTTCAAAAATTTGTAAGAGTTGTGAGTTGTTTCCAACTAGCCTCAGTCAAATAAATAGGTCGAAACTCAATGAAGTATTTGCTATTTATATCCTCTAACTTATCAAAAAGCTTTTTGAAACCCCCAAAACAATGTTTAACATTAAATATGTTGAATTCCACCTAGTAGAGCAATCTATGATCAAACTCTTTGCATACTTGATATTTACTATCTCATAAGATTTTTTGAAAGAATCTAACCTTTTGAGATTGTTTCTAATGTACTTGATAACATCTCTAACCTTTTTAATAGATCCTTCAACACATTTAAGCCCATCTTTCACAATTAAGTTTAAAATGTGAGCACAACATCTCATATGAAAAGATTCACCACCCAAAACAAATGCATATCTCTTATTAATTTATTTTTCAACTATAGAATTGCAGTATCATTAGATGTTGTATTATCAGTAGTTATGCACATCGCTTTGGTCAAACCCAAATCATCCATACAATTATCAATAACAACACCAACATTATTTCCCTTGTGACTTTTGATAACATAAAAATTTAAAATTCTTTTATGCATCTTCTAACTTGAATCGATAAAATAAGCAGTTCAGCATAAATATGACACATTTTGAATGCTAGTCGAAATATTAGTTGTCAGGGAAACCCTATTGCATTCAAGTTTAAGAAAATCTTTCAATTTATCTCTCTCTTTCATAAAAAGAGAGCAATATCTTCTAGCAATAATCACTTTAGATGGAATTTTAAATTCAGGACAAATTACTTCAATAAATTTCCTAAAGCCCGCATGTTTTACAAAATTAAATGGTAGTTCATCCCTAATGATCATCCTAATTAAAGCTTTTGTACAAACTTTTTGATCAAATTTCTAACTAAATAATGACATACTATTATCAAACCCAATAAAACTCAAGGTTGTTTATGACTTATCCTTACTTTTATATGCAACCACTAACTCTTTTTTATTTGGAAACTTTTTGTAACTTTTCCTTAAATGTTTTCATAATTCTGAAGTGCCTAACCCACTCTTTCCTTGATAATCTTTACCACACCACTTACATGCAACTCTCTCTGTTTCATCTATAAACACCATAATAAATTGGTCCAAGTAGTGTCAAAACACCTTATTTATAAGGTCCATAAAAGCAGCTGGTGCATTTATTAAGTTAAATGGTATTGTAAGGACCGCACTAGTCCACCCAAACTTTTCATTATATAAGTTCTTTTACATATGATAATTTATTTCCTTTATAGTCATATTAGTTGTTGTTGTCATTTTCAAATGCATATCTCAATATACTATGAATAAAATGTTCCCTTAATTAAGGTTCTTTAATACAACATAATAAATACAAAAAGAAAATGAATTACAAATATAATTGACTCTCTCCTATTTCTAGTGTTGGCTTTATATTAGCAGCTCTTGTCCCAACAGAAAGCACCTTGACTTCAAGTACCTACACGGATAAACACCCGTGCTAAGCTATAAAGCTTAGTGGGGAGCAACTAATAACACATTGATAACCACTCACAGTAGTTATCACCAAGCATTCAATGATAATAAAATACAATGCCTTATAGGATTAATAAAAATATAACAGTATCATGTAATCAGAACAGTAACAGTTTTAAACTGTAAAAGCATATCACTATTTGCATCAATGGCCTGCGTAAATTTCTGTGGGTGTGGATAACGGGTGCAATGGATACCCGAAGGTATCAAAACAGAAGGATACCCGTAGGTATCTAACAGAAGTCTCATATAGAGACAAACAGAAGACTCATAAGAGTCAAACAGAAGCAGCTGCGATAACCCTATAGGCATGCCTATCTATCCACAACCAAGTCTCTATGTGCAGGCAAAGAATCATATCTCATGTATCATTTGAGTCATAGCATACGATTCATCATATGAAATGACAAATCCAACAATAAGATAATATTCTCTAACTGTCATGTCACAATCAAAAACATATGCAGATAGTCGATATAACCCAACCATATTCAAGTAAATACTTTCATATATCAATTACTATAACTTATCTTTATATTACTTATACATTTCATATGTTTATGGTTGAGCAATGTCATATACTTTATATTTAAGGTACAATATATGTTTAAGGAAGAATAGTTAATCTTATGCTTCAAATGGGGTCTTAACTTTCATGTTTGAACTTTGAGGGAGGGTCACGGTTACTACCAATTCATGGTAACCGTTATCTAATCATCTTTATGGGTCACGGTTACTACCAAATTCATGGTAACCGTGACCTAATTGCTCTTTCGGGTCTGGACTACGCCAGACTACCTCACGGTCATTACCGGAGGAGTAATAACCGTGTTCTTTACTTTTTAAAGGGGTCACGGTTACTATGAAATGCTTAGTAACCGTGAGATAGGGTGCATTTAGGTTCTGGACTGCCTCACGGTTACTATGAAACTCATAGTAACCGTGATGCCTCAAATCGCTCAAAGACAGATTTTCTGTCTCAACTTATATACCATTTTTGACCCAGAAAACGTCATTTTCAGGGAAAGTGGTCTTCTACAAAGTTGTTCCAATATGACTTTAGTTTCTAAAACATCAAAAATCACTCAAATCAGACTTCTAAATCTCAATTTATTCACTAAAAACCGAAGACTGCTCACTTGGGACGGACAGCAGGGGTCTGTCCACTTCAAGCTCATTTTCAGACACTCTAGAGACAGATTTAGGTCCCGTTTTCTTCTACAAAGTTGTAGATCTAAGTCTTATCTTTCATATCCAACCGGAATCACAGAAATCGGACCTCTACAACAAGAGTTATGCCCTTTTTACTAAGACTGGTTCATGTGAACCAAAAACAGATTTCCACCAACTCACTTCCTAAGACACAAATCATCTTTCTCATGCAATATACATTCAATTATTCACTCAACATCAACTATAGATCATCAAGAGCACATATAACAATTTATTTCAACTACAAATACATAAAGCACTAACATAACTCCCAAACCTTATTAGAGCACCAAAATTCCTTTCTTTCTATCTCTCTTTTTCTTGCTCTACATCTATACCATCTTCAGCTTTTTCTTTACTTGAAGCAGCCACTTCGTGGACTTGAGGAGAGAAGAAGATGAAAACACAAAAGAAAATAAAAGAAACCAATTTCTTGGCCAAGTATGGCCGGCCACACAAAAACACACACACTCCCACAACCTTTATCTTTCTCCTTCCCTTCTCTCTATCATAAACTCACAAATGCTTATTTCCTATTGGATGATAACAAAAATCTTGGAAAATTTCATTTTAATCCCTCTTTATATTTTTGCTTCTTACTTTAATCTTTCATCTTTCTTTATTTCTATTTTTGCCACAATTCTTTTACTTGATCTTTTCAATTAAGTCCCTACATTGAAATTTTCTTTTAATTAACCACAAAATCAATCTCTGTCTTATGCGAAATGACCATCTACCCCTCCTAGGGTATCATTAGGGGCATTACAACTCTCTCCCCCTAAAAGAATTTTGTCCTCGAAATTCATACTTAATTCATATACATTTCTATATTGTATCACACTTGAATTCAATCTATCTCTTTATAACTATAACACTCTCTTCATTTTGTCTTTGCTTTGATTTGCTTTTCTTATAACTCTATCTCCAAATGAAGATGATCTAATCAGACGATCATACCATTACTATGTTCAACATATATCTGTCAGTTTCCTTTTTCAATCGGGGCCAAATACATGTCATATAATGCTGTACTGTATGAGTGAATGATGCTTCATGTATGCAATGAAGTGCAAATATGCAATGCATATGTTTTGCCCCATTCCCAATGTAACATATTTCATCAATTGCCCATGACTGTGAAGGAAATACTGACAGATTTACAGAGCATAGCAATTAACCTCAAATTTTCCATAACAACTCCACATATATTTGCACATACACTGTCATGTCTTAGCTTCATAGTCTATTCTATAGACATAACCTTTAATATACATGTACTTACCCTTTACACGCTTTCATATATCACAGAAGAATATAGTCTCTATATCTATCATTTACTTCCCACTTCAAACTTAGAATCTCATTTCTATACCATCATATACATATACATATTCCTTTATCTAAAATCTATCAATATTCGACTGGCATAATCACTATCATTAACTAAATACTTATCATCATCATATTCACTGCTAACTTACTTCATCCTTATCATAGAGCTTCTTAATAAACTTGTAAACTCATAATATTCTATTCATGATTTAGCAGTGTCCTATTATTAAGTGGATAAGTACACATGAGAAGGATAAAACATATAACTGTGCACTGTAAGAAGAATAAGGTCATGGATGACTAAGCAAAGAAATGCTGTAAACCATATACGGTTAGGAAAAATAAGAAACTGAGGGCTATACATATATATCCGATCGGGCAAAAAAAAACTGAAACTCATATATCCAATCGGTTAAAGAGGAAATTAAACCAGAACAAAACCATATACTTATTCAGTCAAAAAGGAACTGAATGGCATATACCCGATTGGTCAAAGAAGAATCAAATACTATATATATAGCCGATCGGTTAGAAAAATAATATTGGAATTCAAACCCGAACGGTAAAGCAATGCTAAAAATCATATCTGATCGGGAAAACAAGAAAGGCCAAATGAAACATAAACGATCGTGCAAAGAAAACAAAGGCAATGCACGGTCGGGTAAAGAAAACGAAAAGAACAAATATGTTATGCACAGCCACACAACGAATAGAAGAAACTATAAATGGCGGTGCCTCAATGCTTGGCACTAACTCAGCTGAGAATTCTCGATATCTCTATTAAGGCCCTCTA